>JAPDFK010000042.1:0-198570 GCA_027569635.1 Lasiosphaeriaceae sp. G1095
TTATTATTATTATTATTATTATTATTATTATTATTATTATTATTATAAAATTAACCTTTGAATATTTCTATATCTCTAATCTATATAGCTTTTTAAGTTTTATAATTAAATACTTTATAGCTATAAAAGTCTTAGCTATAGCTAACTAGTATAGCTTTATTCAATTATAGCCTTAGTTTTAAAGTTTTTAAGCCTTTTATTTTATAATAGACTATAAATCCTTAGATTTTTATATTATTTATATTTGGCCCTATGTTATAAGCTATTTCATATAATGTTTTATAGCCGAGAGAGCTATGTAGGGTTTTATTATAAATATAAGCTATAGCTTTTACTACTTTACTTCAAAGATATATAGGGGTATTTGCTTATATAAGTATACCTTTTACTTTAGTTATTATAGTATAGTTTATTCTTTTAAGTAAATTATTTAGTTCCTTTGTATATAAAGGGCTAACCTAACTTATAATGATTTTTTTTATTAAGTATTTGCATATAATATTATATTTAGCATTATTATTTATTTAAAGGACTTTTATTTTATATCCCTTTATATTATTCTTGGCTATAGTTTTTAAATTTTAAAAATATAAATAGTATATCTTTTTTATTAATTAAAAGTTTTACTTTTAAATATTAGCTTTTTTTATTAAAGAAGGTTATAAAGTATTTATATTTATTATAAGTTTAATATTTGAATAAACTAACTAAATTACAAGAAATCTTTTGTAAATCGTTATATATATATTTATTAATACTTTTTTTACATTTTTTATTTAGAAGTTTAGCTTAGAAGTATATTTTATAAATATAGTTTATAGTTTTTATAAAATCTTTTTTATATATAGTATTTTTTAATATATATATTAGTTAAGTTCTTTTTATTTATATAAGTAAAGCGTTTATAAAGCATTTTTAATATAGTATTTATATTAGAAGTATTATTATAAAGTTTAGCTAGTAGGAAATATAAGCTATTTGTTTTATTTATAATTATTAATTTATTTTCTTTTATAAAAGCTATAAAGTTATTATTATTTATAAAAGTTATACTATTTGGACAAGTTATACTATTTATAATATTTATAGTTAGTTTAAGTATATAATAATAATTATTTAAAATAATTATAATATTTATATTTATAAAGGTTATTTTATAAATACTAATTTTTTAATTTTTTAAGGTTTTTGCTTTTCCCTAACTAATTAGTTTTAAAAACTTAGTTAAGTTAAAAATTAGGTTTTATTACTAATTATATAGATTAAAGTATTAATATTAAAGAGAAAGTTATAGGAAGTATTATAATTTTTAAAATATAGTTTATTTTTTAGTTTTATAACTATTTATATAGTTTTTTTTATTTAATTAGTTAAATTTAAAACTTGTATTTTATTAATTATATAGTTAATTTTAGGTATAAAGGAGTTATTTTAGTTATAAAAAGGGTATTATTTATTTTTATAAAATTTATTCTAATTTTAATTTTTTTAATTAATTCTAAAAAACTTTAGGTTATTAATGTAAATTTAAGTTTTTTATTAATTAAGCTATTAGCTAATAAAAAGTTAATTTTCTCTTTTCTTTTATTTTTAGCTAAAAGATATTTTTAAGCTTTTTAATTTTATTACTTTAGATTTTATTAGGGGTTTTCTAGCTATTAGGAGCTTTCTCTGAGTGTAAGAAAGTATAATCTTATTATAAGTAGCTTTTTCATTTGCAATATTTATAGAATATAACTGTATCTTTTTTTCTTTATAAAGCTTTTAAAATGTTTTAATATTATAAATTATTTTTAAAGGGCTTTAGTTAGCTTTTAATTTTCTAGCTTTATTAAGTAGGTTATTAGTTAAAGTTTTCCAACTATAAGCTTTAGAGTTAAGTTAAAAACTTTAAGTTATAATTATAATAAAAATTTTGAATTTAGGCTTGAGATTATTTAAAAGCTAAGCAATAATTATAATTTTAAGTACTTCTAACTTTTGTACTTTTAAATTATTAAGTATAAACTTTAACTTGCTAACGTAAGCTTTAGTTAATTTAAAGTTTAATTAAGTAGTTTGAAAATACTATTATATTAATAAATATTAGGAGCTAAACTTATTAAAGTTCTAAAAGTCTTTTCAAACTTTTTAAGCTTAATAGCTTGTAGTATAGCTTTAAATGTATTTGGTTATAATATACTTATAAAGGAGTGTTATTTTAGCTAAGGCCTTTTATTAAAGTTTGTTTTCATTATTATTTTTAAACTTTATAGCCTTTTCCAACTTACTTTCAAATAAGTAGGCTTTAACTATAATAGCTTAGCTTTAATAGTTTTTACTACCTTTAAGCTTAGTAATAAAGGTAAATGCTATTTTAGTAAATATTTTAAAGGTTGTAAAGTTGTAAAGGCTTTTTAGGAGTTGTAAAGAGTTTTTGGGAGTTGTGAGGGCTTTTTAGCGTTCTTTAGGAGTTTTAAGGAGTTGACTAGGTATAATTATTCTGGGCTTATAACTTATTAGAAGTTGTTGAAGTAAAGTATTAGATAAGTAGATAATAGAATTAGGATATATTAAAATAGGTTTAGGGATGCAAATTGAAGTATATTAAAAGGGTTAATTATATTAATGTACATGTTTTTTATTTACTAGTTATATTAAAGTATAAAGCTTTCTTTATAATAGTTAGTATATTTATTCTTAGTTATAGAGTAAGCACTTCATTTATAATTTAGTTTATAATAAAATTAGGTTTATAACTAGTTGTTAGTTTTATTATTAGGCTATTATAGTTTGTCACAGTCCATTAAGTTTAGAGTAGACTAGTAGCTAGGTTAGTAAACCTATGTAATAACTTTATTTTATAAGACTACTTTTTCTAAGAGTTGAATTCATGACCTCTAGTTTATAAGTAACTGATATAGCTGTTATATTATAGTATAGTTATGCAACTAGTTATAACTATAACCCTTATATAATTAGGTTATAGTATTATAGCTAACATGTATTCTAGTATAATAGTAGAGCTTAGTAAAGTATTAAGAAAAGTGAATATAACTAAATTATAGTAAATTATATATTATAATAAAAGGCTATTATAATAGATTATATACTATATAACAAAGAGGTTCAGTAGAGTGAACTATATACTATAATGATTGTATTGTTGCTTATATAGTTGCTTAGAGAAAAAAAAAAGCAGAACTATCTAAGGAGGGTAGAGGCCTTTATATAAGCTTTTAGTTATATTTTAAAACCTTTTATTTGCTTACGTAATGCTAATACATACACTATAGATTAGTAAGCATTTTTTGTAATTAAAACCTTCTAAAGGCTTTTAGTATATTTTAGTATTTTCTAAGTAGTGAGTTACCCTATAAGGTATAAGGCATTTAGCGTTCTTGCTACTAGTCATTAGCACTTACTATTATAGTAGTAAGTACTATATGTTAGCACTTGCCACTGTTGCTATAAGCTTTGTATAGTATTATAAATGGGTACCTTACTATACTAACTTATATTAGGTATTATAAAGCACTAATATAAGCATATTTTAATAAGTTTAAACTTAATTATTTTTATTATAATTATTACATTAAGGTTATTTTAATATTATTTTAACAAAAGACTATGTTAAATATATAAGTGCTTTTAGCTTATATATACTTTTTTAAAAAATAATTAAACAAGGAATGCTTACTAAAAATAGCTAGGATCTACTATTAGCTTTAATTATAACTAAAAAACTTTTATAAAGCCAAAATATAGTAAAGCTTAGATTTTATAAAAGGAATTTTAAACTTTAATTAAAACTTTTAAAATTTTATATTAAACTACCCTTTTTATATATTCGTTTAATAATTTATACGCTAACTTAAAAGACTTTAATTAAATAGCTTATTACTATTTAATATAATGAGAGAAAATTATCTTATTTAATATAATAAGAGAAAACTATTTGCTATTTTATATAATAAGAGAAGATTATTTGCTATTCTATATAATAAGAGAAAATTATTACTATATATATAATAAAAGAAAATTGCTTACTGCTTTATATAATAAAAAAAAACTATACTTTTAATTTAATATTTTTAAGTTAAAATAGCTAAAGTTTTAACTATAATATATTTTACTTTTAAAGCTTTTAGATACATAGCGTTTAATGAAGTAGAAGTTTGAAAAAAAAAAGCTATTAGTAGAATAAATGTACTTTAATAGAAAGGTTGAAACGCTATATTAGGAGAATTATTACGAACTTGCTAAAATAGCTAATTTTGCTAAAGCAGTCAAGTTAAAAAGTTAAAGAGTAATTATAATAAGGTATTCAATATGCTAACTTATTAATTCCTTACGTAGTTATAGTAAAAGTTTACGCTAATAAAATAGTTAAAAAATAAAATTTAAGTTATAAGTTTTATAAGTTAGTTATTACTTCAAAGGGATATTAAATATAATATTTAAAGGTAAAAAGTACTTAAAAGTTAAAAATATATAAGTATTAAGCTTAAAAAAAGATTAAAAAACGATAGCATATAGTATATAAATATTAGAATTTAAAGTAAGCTAAGAAATAATAGCGTTAATAATAAGGGAATACTTTAATTTAAAAGTAAACTAATAATCCTAATAATATTAGTAAATATAATAGTATAAGGTACGTAAACACTAAGCTAAGCTTAAGGAGTAATAGCGTTAGTAATAAAAAAAGCTAATAAAAACATTAATTATAAAAAGGGGGATAATAAATATATACTTCTTATATATGCTTATTAATATATATATTTATTAATATATATAAATATTAATAATATATATATATATATAGCTACTATATAATTATTTGCTATATAAGCTATTGTATAGGTTTTATATAACCTATGTACTTTATTAAAGCCTTAGGCCCTTAAGCTCTAACACTATATATAAATATTAGCCCTCGCTTACCTCCTTTAAATAGAATTAAGCGAGCTTAATAAGGACGTTAGCTATAGAGGAGGGGGGGGGGGGGGTAGTTATAAGGAAAGAAGATCTTAATATAAATATACTTATGTGCACGCACTACTTAGCGAGCTATTAAGAGCTATACCATAGCATAACTATACCTTATAAGGGAGCTTAGTCTTTTTTCTATATATATAAGTAGTAGCTCTCACCCATCTCTCTTTGCAAAGCTAAGTTAAAGTCTTATACCTTTATTAGTCATTGCTTACCCTACTTATTGCCACTATTATAACTACTTTAACTAAGCATACTTGCCCTACCTTACAAGTATCTCTTAGTGCTTATATTATTTATAATTATACAACCCTTATTACTTTATCTACTATTGTACTCCATATAAGAGTACCTTTACACCTAACCCTAACCTTAAACCCCATTGCTTTGTACACGGTTATAACTTTAAGTTATAACATTATCTTATTAATACCTTTATAATAAATAATTTAACATTATCTCTTAACTACTATATATTAACAAATTTTATTCTAGCTAGTTAATTATAATAAAACAAACAACGTTTAAAATACTAATTCATAATAAAAAAATTAATTATATATATAATTAAACTTACCTTCTCCTCAAAAAATAAAATACTAAATAACTTGCTTAGTGAAAGCTAAGAATATAAACTTTTAATTAAAAAAATACTAAAAAAATTAAATAAAAAATATAAAAGTAAAAGAAATAATAAAAATAATTTAGTTTATATATTTTATTTGTAAAAAGTTATTAGGAAAAATAGAAACTTCTTTAGAAATTACTTAATTTGTAAATAATATAAAATAGTAAAATAAATTTTAGCTTTAGCTATATAAAGTTTTAAATATTACAGAAATTTTATTAAAGCCTAAAAAGGAAAAGGAGAAAAAGTAGAAAGGCAAATAGTTAAAAGTATTAATCATATTATAATTAAAGATAAAGGTTGAAGATTCCAAGCTTCTAAAAGTTTTAAAAATTTATCTTAATACTTATATCCCCTTATAGAAGGTTTATTATATTATAGTAAAGTACTTGAAATTAGAAATTATAATGTAGTTGGAAAAGTAATAATTAAGTGGAAATGATGGTAAGGTTGTAAACTACGTTATTTATAAATATTTAAAAGTCTACTGAAAAAGACGCTACCCTTCAGTGCACTAATAGCTTGGAAACGTGCATTGGAAACTCGCTTAGTTTATAATTTACATTGTTTACCACCACAAACTGTTAAAGTATGGACGTAGCGAAGCTTGCCTCCCTCAAGACGGAACTCGTCTGCAATGTAATTAGCTCCATCTTCACAAGACGAGAGGAGAGTTGGGACAATCATAAAAGGGCACTCACGACTATCGGCTGCCATCATCATATGCTCCCAAACACACAAAATACTAACTGAACCCATAGACTCGTCTATCACATAACGACGGTGTGTGTTGGGTGCCTGGTTATGGTTGGACGGGATGCCAGGTTTGCAGGAATCATCGGGCTGGCCCTTGCCCGTGTAGGCAGACCCTTCAAGTCGAGTGCAGGGTGTTCCCCAGGGAACTGCGTTCTGAGCGGTGGCGTTGCTCCTTTGGAGACTATCAGCACCATGTCTTGTTTGTTTTCTTGGGCTGGATTGAACGCCTGTTCGGGTTATGGACAAATTGCCATTCCTCGGGGTTTTTCTGGAGAAAAACGGGGGCAAAAAGGGCACTTACCACATATCCAAGTAAGCGTCTCCGGCGGCCTGGATGGCGGATCTCTTGTCGTGCTTCCCCTCGGGGATCGGATCCCACTTCTCTTGCAGAACATATTGGAGTGTCTTCTTGGCGTCGAAGAGCCACGAGTTTGTCGTCGAGGCGATGGAATCGATCAGGGTCACGTGGCCATCTGCACCGTGCCGTATCTGGGTCCCAATGACATAGGGATTGGCGGGATCCGCGGCAACGAGCTCGGTGTAAGTTGCACACGCTGTGGTGTCAACGTTTGTTCGACGGTGATCGATCTTTAGCGCCTTGCTCAACACCCCTTTTTTGACATCAATCTTCTCGTTGTTCTCCTGATAGACCCAGCTGACATCCAGGACTCCCTGAAGTGGATCAAGTTTGCCTGAAGTCTGAGCAGCGACATAGGCATCTGCTGCTTCAAACAGCGCCGTTCGGTTGCACTCCACCGCCAGGGTAGTGAAGGGCGCCCCAAGGGCTGTGTGAGCTGTTGCACCGAGCACCGCCCAGGCTCTCAAGCTCTTGAACATCACCATGTTGTTTCAGCACAGAAAAAACCCGAGTTGTTAAGCTGCTTGCTGTATAATGATGGCGTGAAGCGTGGACACCTGTGCATCGGCGGGCGAAGGCTGCTTTGCCAGATGCGACATGTTAAGTATCGGCAGTGCACCACTCAACTGGGCATACTTGGATATTCATCGTGCCATCTCGGGGGAAGTGCCGCGGCGGAGAAGGATATTGCTCAATACCCAATTGAGCCGGAATGCATCGGTCAAGAGGGCAAATGCGGTAGGGCATGTACCCCGCGCTCGTCAATATTTTTCGAGCGGAACCCAAGAGCTGCCCAGGTCGGAAAATGTCTACACCTCATTGGATTTAGACAGTACATGCTTGGATACATTGCCTATATATATCCCAGTCCAAAGAAAAACCGCCAAGGATTCAATCCCGCTCTCAAAACACCCATGGATAAAAGGCATCTATTTACTCACACAGGAATTACGACAGGAGAAGAAAGGAAAGCAACACATTATTAGCACATCCCGAAAATGACTTCAAATATTTGATAAATTAAGACTTGGACTAATATCTAGAACCAGGTCCGCCACCTCAGATGCAACGCCCATTACAATAAATACCGTCGCGAAGCTGAAACATGACCACAGCGTAGACACCCCCGAACAAGAGATAGCCACACCAACCATCTAGCCCTTCCCGATTTTGAACGACCTAATGCTGAATGCGTAGCAGCCCGAGCACCTTGACCGATTAACTCCACAGAGGCCCCACGAACACCTCACCAGAAGCTGCACCATCCTATGTAATGCTGGCAAAGATTCTCAAGCTTTGTTGCCTCGATAATAAGCTTGTTGACTTGATCTGTGACGTCAAGCTCGTCTTCGGGCTTGAAGTCACGGCCTGTGAGCTTTTGCTGAACCCGGGCAAGAACCTCCACTGCTCGTGCGTTCTGGACCTCGACCAAATCCGGCGGCCCGTTCCCGTTGGCCATGCTGCTGCTTGGCTGGGGAATGGAGGAATTGGTGCGGGCTCGAGAACGGGTTCCTGGGGGAGCGCCTGGCATGGGCTCTGCGCCGGTTGCCTGGGCGGCAAGAAACTCGGTGGGAGCCACAGGAGCATCGAGTATGGAGGGCCGACGAGCACGCGCAGCTTGCGGGCCAACAATGGCCTGTTCCCGTTCCGAATTGAAGTTAGGCCCGGGAGGGCTGGCGGGGTTGGTAAGGCGCCAAGTGAGCAACGGGTCATGAATGAACTAGAAAGGGGTGCCGAGTTAGTCGAAGACGTCTTGTGTGACTAGCAGCCGGAACACTCCACCACTTACCGCTTCAAGAACAGCCATTACGCTCTCTTTATTATCCCGCAAGACCCTCATCACATGCTCGCACGTCGTGCGGAAGCTACCCTCGATGTTGCTGACCTCCATCGCATACGTGAGCATGCGTGTAAGCCGGAAAGGTACCCGTTCGGGATATTTCTCCCGCTTCATCGCCACTTCAAAACAGTCGCCAAAGTCGATATGGATAATCTTGCCCGTGATGCGGTCAAGCATCAAGTTGCTAGGATGGCGATCACCCAGGCCGAGAATGTAGCCTACCATTGACATGACACCAAGAGACCGGGTGTAGTTTGTTCTCCTGTCCAGCCAAGCCTCCGAGCTCTTGCTCTTCAGCCACAAGACGCGGTACAGGTCTTGGCCTGTGGTATTATCAAGTGCATAGCCAAATACTTCGACCTTTTGCATGAGCGTAAGGTTATCGTAGTCAGGGGCCATTTGAAGCATGATTCTGTGTTCGATATTCAGCAGAATCTTCCTAGACTCTCGGTATTCGCGAATGAGCTGGTGCACCGTGTCACTATTGGGTACCCAGCCAAGGAGACCCGAGTTTTGGGAGAGCGGGATCGCCGGGTAGCGCTGTATGTTGAGGTGGCGTTTGTAGGATTCCGAATCATTTGCCAATAACGTGTTGCATAGACCAAATAGCTGCATGACACGCTCGTCTTGACGGATGTCCTCGTGACCCTTGAGCAGGAAAGTGTACGTTTTGCCGTCGCTGCCAACGATGTCTAGTTTTCGTGGCCGTTGTTTGGAGCTAATAACATTGAACGTGCCGTCGAAGGACATTATCCGGACGACGTCTTGTCCGCTGCGGTATGTTCCTGGTACTGCGAGCTCGAGGTCCTTAGCCTTCAATAGGTTAGGGGAACAGTAGGCCAATTCGAGAGACGTCATCTGAGGCAATTGGCGGCTGATACGTCGGAATACTTGGTAGTATAGGTCCCAAGCTTGGTTCAGGTCGTTTACGTCTTGTGTCTCTTGGTATTGTCGGCTCCATTCGCGTGCCTCGCTCAAGTCTCGACCAAAGGTTTGCGCAAACGAGATCTCCCTAAGGGTCTCCGGTCCGTTTTCAAGCTGGTTATGAAGCGGCTCCAGGGTGGCGAACATGCCCTCAATATTATGATCGCCAAAGTAAAGTCGGGAGGCTTCCTCGAGACCCTCGTGCCAGAGCTCGTGCCATAAGACGGCAACTCGGATCAGTTCAAGACTCACAATTTCAGCCTGCTCCACAAGCCGAGAGCTGTGCTGGCGCATGCTATCCATGATCTGGGTGGCAGATCGGGATCGTTTCATGCTATGTCGGGACTTCATCGCAACAGTCAGGGGATAAACCAATGCTTGAGGGTGCGCGCGGCCAACGTCGGCCAGGAGGCTGTGAATGGACTGCTGGACTCGCCGGTTGGGTTGGTTAATACGAGCAATAAGCTGAGGGATGACCTCAAGCCAAGTGTCGACGCTGACATGAGCAAAGCCCTCTATCACAACAGTGCCGACATCAACGTGGCCTCCGTATGATAACCAGAGAGTCAAGAGACGAAGCGTGTCCTGCAAAGAACTCCCTGACGACAGGGCAATGGACTCGAAAAAGCCACGAATGGCCGGGACCACGTGCTGAACAATAGCGGCTTGGTCGCTCTGACTCTTCGGATCCGTTCTAGCAGCGAGAGCCTGGACAACCTCGAAGTTGGCGAGAGCCCAAGCGTGCCATGCCTTGTACCACTTGGAGTTGTACTGGGTGGCTTTTGAATAGCAGTTGAGGATATCCTGGCGATGTGTGTATTGCCAGTCGTCCTTGTTCAACGAAACCATCCACTCTCCCTGACGAAGATAACACTTTGCGAGCAACACAGTCTGCTCGACCCAGTGTTTTTGTGCGTGCGGGTTCAACATGGTGTTCTCGTCAAAGTCAGGAAATCCAACTGGGCCAGGGCCGTCCAGGCCATTCGGTGTCTGGGAGTTCATATGCATCCGAGACATTTCTACGCGATTGGCCGTATCTTGGGTGAACTTCCGCAGGCAGTATAGAGTCTTCTCGGCTATGCGTCGCTCCGAATTTCGAACTGCAGGTTGCTGGCCGATTTCCCACTGGAACTTGAGAACCGCGTACAAAATTGGAGACGGAATTCGCTCCTGTTCGCTCTGGCTGCTCTGGACAGCTGGGGGTGGGTTGGCCGGTCGTTCGTGCCAGTAGGGTATGATGGTGTCCAATGGCGCTTCAGTATCAATGAGCATTTTCAATGACTTCTCTGCCAGGCCCATTCGTCCTGATTTGCGACATAGATTGGCAAACTTTGTCCACATGTGCATGTTCTCGCGAGGGGTGATAACGAGAGATCTCAGTCGGAGCATTCGCTGCCAGACCTCAACATTGCGCTGGCAACCCTTTAATCGAGTCTCCCAGGTTTTCCGCAGGGTCGCCTGTTTCTCGGTGTCGCATTGTTTATAGACTATGATCTCCTCCAATTCTGCGAGCATCTGAACCCTGACCACGACTTGGTAGGCTCGGTTGTAAGATTCGCTGACAAGGGCACTGAGCTCGGTGTCGAGACCCTCTCGAGCCTGCTCGATACAAGCTAGCGCTTCTCGGAATTGGTTTCGGTGCAGGGCAAGGATCGCTCCAAAGAAGGCACGATCAGGGGAGAATCGCTTCATGGACTGCAGATAGTTGTCCATAGAATCCCATTTGCCGAGACCCCAAGCAGCCGTAGTCGCCAGAGCGGCAATTCTCCGTTGAATTTCTGGTGCCGCGTTGGCCCAAGTTCGGCCGGCGAGGGCGGCAAGCGAGTCATATTCTCCGAGCGCATGGTAGCAGCGCATCTTGCCCATGACAATCTCCACGGGTGTGGGCTGATCCTCGGGCAGTTCCCGTTCTCGCTGGCAATAGAAGTTCAACGCCTCGTCCCAACGCTCCAGTTTCTCGAACCAGCTCTCTCGTAGTTGAATCCCGTCCTTGTAAGCTTTAACTTTGCGAAGGATGCCAATGGCTGCGTCAGACTGTTGAAGCTGGTTGTTGATAACAATCAGCGCCTCAACTGCGTGGCTGTTGTGGTCCTGCAAAAACTCCAGCTCCTTATAGTGAAGTGCTTTGGCATAGGCATGACACCGCGCGGCTTCCCGTCCCAAGACGCGGATGTCAATGGGAAGTGCCTTGTCGTCGTGCTCCATGAACTCGGCGAGGTTGAGAAGCTGGCCAAGTAGATCGGGCGGCACGTTTTCGGACTTGATCGTATTCTCAATGTTTGTGATCAATTCGTCCTATAAAACACACAAACACAAATCAGCAACCGAGCGTTGCCATATCACTCTAAGGTTCGTACCTGGAATTGTTCGTATAATTCGCTCCAGCAAGAAACGAAAGCTGAGTTGAACAGTTCGCGCGCCAGTGGCTGGTAGTTGCTTGCCAGACTGGCACAGGCCCGTAGAGAGTGGTTGGGTGACTCTGTGAGCAATGTGGTGCTGAACTTGCGAAACCACTCATGCCAGTCGTCCTTGGTCGACTTGCCCTTTGCCTCCCACGCTTGTTTGAGGTGCATGGGGTTCAGGTCTAGCTTCTTGGGCGGATTGTTCTCGGTTGGATGAGGCTCTGCTGGATTATCCTCAAAGCGAGGGGCGAGGTTCTGCGATAGAGCCTCGCCCTTCTTCAGTTTCTCAACTGCTTTGTCGTAGTTGGAGTGTTGTATGGCGTGAGTGGCAATCGCCTTATCGACAGTGTGCTCAAAGTGCAGGTAGTCCCGCCCCAGCTGCAACATAAGCGCACACAGGGTATCCAGCGCGGCAACCCGTAAACTAGCCTCGCTACTTGCAAGGACCCGAGTGAGGGGGTGAATGATCTTGGCCGCATAGTCATTTAGGTTGACCATGCCAGAGAGCTTACCGATAGTCTCAATCGCCGACTTCCGGAGGAAGGGGGGTTGGTTGTGGTTGTCAAATAAACGCACGAGGACAGGGATGATGAGATGCATATACTCTTCCCCGCTGGAGCCAAAGACCAGGAAAGCATGAAATATCTTCTCGGTTGGCTGCCGCTTAGTAGTCGCGTCCTTTTCCAGCACCCCCAGCATCAAGGGCAGTAGGCCAGCAAGGTAGACTTTGAACTCCCCTTCCAATGAGCGAGCAATCGACTCGATCAGAGCTATAATGGTAGTTTGCAATGAAATGGTCGTCCAATACTCCTGCAGAACGTCGATAATCTCGGGAAGATATACGCGAATGTGCTGGCGAACGATGGTGACAAGCCTACTCAAGTGATTGAAGTAGAAGTCGAGCCGGGTTGGGCTTGAGGCACGAATAACGGAAATGAACGCAGGAACCACCCGGTCAAGGAATTGCACGCACTTCAGTCCCAGCGTGATGAAGATGCTCATGATGGAGTCCACCACATTGCCATGCCACTGCACCAGGGACTGGTCTTTGAGGATGTGAAGCAGCGCATTGATGACAACTGTTGGATAGTAGTCTTCTTGCGATGGCGTGAGACCCCCCATCATCAAAGATACATCTGTTAGCTGAGTAGCTTCGGGCCGACGCTGGGTTTGTGGGGCACGTTCTTCAACCTGCTGGTACTTGTAGGGGTCCAGTGCACCTAGAATGCCCATGAGTTTGATGGTTTCCTGTCGCAGGGGCCCGTGTTGCGCCTCGCCCCTGATGATGGATTGCAAGATCTCAAGCAGCTGAGGGTATTCGAGGTAGGGCGTGATGACATAGCCGGCATTGCTTGCCAGCTGGCCGAGCGTGTGAAGAGCAGCCTCCCGTTTGCCCGGAGAGCTCTGATCCTGCAATGCGTCGATGATAATGGGCATGAGGGTGTCTTTGTAGGCCAGCATTGCTTCCCCTCCAACAGTGCACAACTCGCCAATCGCTTGCAGGACGGTTGCGGCAACAGAAGGCGTCGGGTCGCGCGCCTTTGGCAGAAGAACTTCGGTTATCGAATTGACATAGGGCCTGACAAGCTCCTGCGCATGTTGGGTAAGGAGGCTGAGCAACTTTGAGCTCTCTTCCTTACTCCTTGGCACATCAGTGTACTCCAGCTCGGTCAACATTTGTATGATGGTTTTGCGTAGCTGGGGTATGACATAGGCAGGGTTATATCGGGCCAGCCGCCCAATAATTGACACGGCCACCTCCCTGACCGGGAACTGCTCGTCATGGAGTGCAAAGAACAGAGTCCGGATATTCTCCGCCTTTGCAAGGTGTTGGTCGAATCGCTCGTCAAGGGCGGCCAAAACTGTCCGGCGAATTTTGGGCTCCGGGTCTGAGACGCCCACGGTCAAGAGCTTCTCGATGACATCTGCAACGACCTGTAGGGCATGATAGCTCGTTTGGTTGACGATCGGGTCGCGGACATAGAGCTGACAACAGGTAAGTGCTGCGGCCTCGCGGATTTCCGGGTCGTCGTCTTCGACATATTTGATAGCAACGTCGCGGACAAATTCGTTTAGGACATGTCCTGAGAAGTCGAAGCTCCCGAGTGTGTTCAAGGCTAGCTTTACCTCGGCCTTTCCTCGCTCGTGTGCCAAAGGGTCCTTGGGATCCTTGTTGATGACTGGGATAGAGGAGAGCGAGTTGGGATGGGGCGCGCCCAGCGGTCTGAAAGGCTCGCCGCACAAGACTCTGCTCAGCATGTCGAGCAGTCGTTCTTGAATGGTGGCCTTAACAGGCGGAATGTAGAAAGCCATGTCTACCAAGGCTTGTGTGAGTTTTGGCGTGAGTTCACACGCAAAAATAGGATCGAGCAAGGCCTCCATGTACTTGCTCAAGGTTTGGCCCACGGCGACCGCCAGCCGGCTAATACAATCGAAGACCGGGTCAACAGAGCCCCGTTTCCGGGACTGCAGGCTTAGGCCCTCTCGGACGTAGATAAGCACGCCGTCAAGATACGGCGCAATGGCGCTCTTAACTGAGTTGGCAACGTTTCCGATGGCGAGAAACGCATCGTTTCTTTGATTCTCCTTTTTCAACATGCCCGAGAGGTAAACCATGAACTTGTGCAACCATGTGGAGGCGAATTCTGTTGGGGCGTAGTTGGCCAGGTCGGGGATGAGAAGCACGACCGTCTTGCGGATTGCGATGTCACGAGCATCCTTGTGGCGGAATACAATATCGCAGGCGTCTTGGTAGTGTTCCTGCATGTACATGCCGCCCTGCTCGAGGAGCTCCTTGAGCACAAGAAGTGAAGCATGGATCGACTCGACTGTGTTGATCTTGAGGCCCTTAAACGCTTCGCTCAGCATCTTGTCCATCCACTCCTTCTTCATGGCCTGGTCGCGCTCTCGTATGATTTTGAAGCAGGCACTAACGGCTTCGCTTGAGGTAGCGCGGATCAAAAGGCGCTGATCTCGCAGGCCAATCCAAATCTGTTCAAAAACAAAGTTCATGTATGAATACATGAGTGTGGGAGCATTCCTCGCCAGTTCACGTAGGACCAACACGGCACTATATCGTCTCTCCTCGACACGATCGGACTGAAGCCACTCGAGGGCTGTTTGGACTTCGGCATCGACAAGCTCGGAGATCAAAGAGCCGCCTGGTTTGCAGAGCTTCCCGAGGACTATGGCAGCAGGCTGCATCGGATTGAAGTCCTTGCCGCGCAGGATAGTGCCGATATACTGCTGGAAGCGGCTGTATTTCAAGGCCAGATCGATACCGTCAAAGTCGACAAGCGCATCAAGGATGTACACGCCGCCCATCCGATCGCATGGGTCGGCGCCTTGAATCAGAGCCATGGTCCTTTGGTTGACCGTGTTGAAGAAGAGCTGGAACTGCTCGGCGCCCATTTCTATGCCGGCGTTAGAGGCTGGCAGAGCGGCGGCAGAGGCGGGAGCGCAGTTGCACGCAACTTACCTTGCTTGGCAACATTGACCAGATCTCGAATCTGCCTCGCAGCACGCTTCCTTTGGTCCTCCGCAAATGTTCTGCTGGCGGGAAAGACAAGGTCAGCAAAAGGCACCCTACAACACAGAGAAAAGGCCAGGAGGGAGCGAGAGCGGTCCAGCCCAGCCAGCCGGCTATTTATCGTCCACCGCAACCACTGAATGCCAGCAGCAGCAGCAGCAGCAGCGCCCTGTGGCCCATCGGGGTAGATGGGAGCAAAAAGGCGACGCACCGATTTCTAACATCTTTGATGTAGAGCTCCAGCGCGGGAGCGGCTTGTTCTTTTGTTATCGACATCTTGCCCAGTGATTATGGTCCCTCGACTCCCTTGAAAGCAACAGGGCAGCCTCGTCCGTCAGCGCTAAGTAGGTTGTCGATGACCCATAGTCGATTGGTACGGAAGGTTGCGGGCTCGTCTTGTCAGCAGCGAGGAGGCGCACGATGGAGACTAGAGAACGGCAATAATCGTCTTGGAGTTGAGGCTGAGAAGGCGGGCTCGCGCGTGGACAGCTGACTGACAAGCGGGCAGTGCACAAGGTGCTGCAGGCAGGAAGGTCAGCGGTGCGCGCCCGGCAAAGCAGCCGCCGAGGTTGGGGTAATCAAAAGCTTGCCGTAAAGCACAACGCTGGAAATCCGGGGTGCGAAACAAGGTCGGTATTCGTAGACGGATAAATGTGTCAAGTTTCGTTCGTGCTGTAATGGGTAGTGAGAAATGGCGGCTTCGTGTTGCCAGGATTTTATCCCACTGCACCTGTCGACAGTTCGATGGTGACGGGCGAAGAAGCTCTGATTTTGGCACTAGGTAAGTGTCGCGTACTAAGTAGCGTGCCGCCTGGGCACAAGGGTATGTGCTCTGTAATTATGCACAGTGCTTGTTGGTCTGCAAGAACACACAGCCGGCGACTGGTTGACTGGCTGCCGCGTGTTACCTAAGCCGCTTCTGTGGGTCCATATTCAAACAGCTCGAATGCACGAGCTTTATTTGACCCCAGGTATGTACTGGTACATGAGTTATCTAATCACATTTTATCTCGGGAGCCCTTGTCAAATGATGCCTGCCGGTTGCCTCTCCTTACCTTTCTTGAACTCCCTTAAGTATGCAAACAACTAAAGCAACTGCCACCCCGGGAGCCAACTTTGTTTCCGCCTCCACAACGAGCACTACCGCACATCTGGCTCACCTCCCGAGATACATACATTGTGATCGATTGTTCCCGCGCAGCCATGGGCAACGACGGAGGTTCCATCCCAACTCGGCGCGAGCTCGTCAAGTCAGCGGCCCGCGCCCCGACCGTGAGCGAGCTCAAAGCGACCGCGCTGGAGTCACTCGGCCATGCGTGGAGTTACGACCCTCTCACATCGGAGGCTCTCGACTTGAATAGTGCTGTTTCCGACTGGCGCGGTCGCCTGTATAACTACGAGTCGATACTCAAGGCCTTGTTACCAAACCCCGACAACGCAATAGCCATACCAAGCGACGAGTCACCAGAGCCGAGCATTGCTTCAGCCGGCATCAAATCGATACGCGACGTCGTGAAGCTCAATTTCAAGCGTTATGCACCTCCCGGAACCAAGGGACAAGAAATATGGGCTTGCCCGGTCTCACTAAAGGAGTTGGGCGCATCGGCAAGAGCAGTATATATCGTGCCATGCGGCCATGTGTTCGCCGATACAGCCATGAAGCAAATTCAAGGAGATGCCTGCCCTGAGTGTAGCGAGACATTTCTACCACGGGATGTCATCCCTATCTTCCCTACCGACAAGTCAGACCTTGAGAAATTGACAGCCAGAGGGAATGAACTGAAGGCAAAGGGCCTGACGCACAGCCTAAAGAAAGACAAGAGTGCAAGCAAGAAGAAGCGCAAGGCAGAAGAAGCGAATGGGGAGAGTGCTGCTGCTACCATAGACGAAGCAGAGGGAAAGAAGGAAAAGGCATCGAAACTGCCGTCCAAGCTTGATATTCCCAGTCGAGTGAGTGGTATTAACAACGCTTTAACGGCAACACTCACTGCCAGGGTTTTAGCAGAACAGGATGAGCGAAACAAGCGGCGAAAACTAGCTGCGACGAGATGATGCTTCGCAGCACTTGAATCCCCGATTCTGGTCGAATGGAACTAATGATATTTCATACCATGCCTTGCCCCGTCACGTTTCTACCTCCTCCATTCACTGGCCCAGAGACTGGAACAACCACACCTCAGATTGGGAAAAAACTTTACTTCTTATTTGTACAACCTCTATCGGGCAACATAGCTAGTTGCAGCGGGCACTAGATTCGCTACACAATATACATAAAAGTACCCTTTGCCAATGTGCCAGTGATGTGGACACTGGTTGGTTCCCTATAGCTCGTCCTTGGCCCCCAGGCCCGGCTCGTGGACATCTTCGCAGGCCGCTGGCGTCCCGACCTCCATCTTATAGACGCACTTCTCAGACTCACTCACACGCCAGACCTCGTCGGTCTCGGCGCATGCGAGCCATACGTCAGTTCGCCTATTTGGCCCGTTCCAACAACCTTGGCCGTTCTCGTAACGCAGCACAATCCTCGGGCCCTTGCCCAGCCCCTTCCCGTCTGCTCGCTCTTCCTCGTCTGCCAATTCCCTGTCAATTCGGACGAAGTTGCCCATGTTGGTATTACCATGACCCTTCTTGCTCTTCTGGGTCGTCTTATCGATCCAGCAGTGCTCATATTCGTACTCGCCGACGTCAGCGCTGACGCATTTTCCCTTGAAGGCGCGAAAGATGTCGTCCGGGCCATAGTCCTTTTCAAGATCACGCACTTGTTCCTCCAACGCTGAGGTTTTTGTCGAGAAATCGTTCTTTGTGGACTCCAAGGCCTCTCTAGCCGCCGTGACTAGGCGAGATTCGGCACCACCGGCGGGGCTGTCGGCGAGGACACCGTTCTCAATGAGCCAAACACGCGCGAGGTTGAGCTTGGCGTGAATGTATTCACGAACAAAGTCTGGGAGGTAAGCCTCAACATGGTAGACTACTGCTGTCAACTGGCGCTCAAATATGGTCACGGGGGTAGATCCAAGAAGGGGTGACATACCAACATCCGCATCACTCGCGCCTTCCTCTTCGAATTCAGCCCAGTTGATGCCAGAACTCTCGCCATCTTCCTTGAGAACCTCCATGATATCTCCATCAGCGACTTCCGACTTCTTTTCACCCGCCTTGCCGGCCGCATAGTCCTCCCAGCCCTTAACCGCCGCCTTGACGCCCTCATCATTAAAGTTGGGGTTATACTCCTCCCTAAGCTTGTTCAGGATATCCTCCAGCTGCTCTACCCTGTCCTGCAGGTCATCGCGCTGGTCCAGGACCTTGTCCAACGTGTCTCTCAGCTCGGACACTCGGGTTTTAGCCAGGCCAACCAAGACGCCCAGCTTCCCACCCTGGCCTTCTGTCTTGACGACTTTTCCCTTCTCTGAGCGCTCGACCTCCTCGAACTTCTTCTGAAGTTCCACTTTCTTGATCTCGAGGGTCGCAAGCTCCTCCTTGATGCTTACGATCTTGGCCTCTACCCGGCGGCGTAGCTCGCGGGACTCTTTGGCCAATGTCCGCCTCTTCTTGGCAGAACGCTCGGCGCTCTGCCTACGCTCCGCCTCGAGGCGGCGCCACTCCTTCCCAATAGCTGCGCATCGATTCTCACATGCGACGCCGCCGACATGGGCGAACTCGTCGCTGCCATCACAACAGAGCTCGTAGTCGCATACGCCATCATTGATGTACATGAACGGGATGTAGCCACCAATGTGGCCCTTGTTAGCACACCAGAAGCCTGGCAAGGCGCTGGAGGTGTTGGTGGTGCCTGACGGGGAGCCTGGGAGAGGCTGCTCGGGGGATAGGGGGTCGAGATGAGCGCAAGCTGCGGTGCCGGGCTCGTCAGAGCCGTCGGGGCAGTCGCAAGAGTTGTCGTTGATCCGGGAGGATTTGAGAGTGATGGAGGGATTGCCGATGCACGAGAAGGTGGCCTTGCCCTTGTAGAAGGCAGCGACTGCAACGAAATCAGCAATTGAACAGTTGGGGCCCAGATCAAGACTTACACTCTGGTCCAACACCCCGCGGCAAGCTGTCAGGTGCAGCAGCGAGACTGCCGTGGACAAGAGTGCCCAAAAGCACCAAGGCACCTGCCCGTCTCATGGCTCTTGGTATCTGTGGTTCCTGTCGGGTTCCCGGAGTTGGAATATGTATACTGTTCTTCTGCAGCTTATATCAGTAATGGGGGGAGAGTACGGATGAGTTGTCGAGCCCCCTTTTCTATTTACTCGCCTCGGACACGTTGAGCTCACAAACCAACAGGCGGCACAGGACAGCTTGCAACCTTAAGGGCGAGCTGGCAGCTGGCACGGGCCGTCCATCACGTGGCAATTGCCGTTATACATGGGAACTGTGGGGGCATCAAGCTGGCATTAATTAATTGCCTGCCAAGATGGGACCTAACTGACCCCACCATGGAAAACTCCATGGAAATAATTATTACCCCTCCATCATTGCTGGTCCTCCAAGGGATTATCAACAAACTCAACCAGCGCCCAACGCACTGCTTAGGGGTGTCCCAAATTTACAACAAGGTTTGCGGCCTTAACCTTCATTTCTACGCCCGCCGCCGCAATGTCATCCTCTGCCAATGCCCTCGAGACGTTGAACGCCGTAGTTTCCAGCGCGCTCGCCTTGATCGGACAGCTCGAGGCCGTCGTGGCCAGCATCGCGGCGCGGAATCGCACAGACAATGGCGTCATCCAGCCGACTCCCAGCCACCAGACCCCGGACTGTCCTTCGTTTGATGCCCTGTCGCTGGCGCATGACTCGGCAGTCTTGATCAAAGCGCACGCCACCAAGATATCACTCTTTATTATCAACGAGCCCTTTACCCCAACAGCCATAATCAAGGTCGTTCGGGAGCTCACGGCTGGGCCCCTTCCTGGCTTAACCTCTGCAGTTCAGCTGTGTACCGTGGAAAGATACACCGAGACAATTCAGCAGGATCTGGCCTGGCAATGCGGCCGTGTCCTCCGAGAGCTGCGGGAGCTCCTGTCCAGGATCCCAAAGGATGGCAAGATCCTCTCTGACCAGAAAAAGAATTCGTCTGCTGGTTCAGCATCGGGCAAGGGAAGCATTGCTGCCACAGGCGTCTTGTGGGCTGCTTGCGATGACGTTGTTGCATTCGCTCTACGGGGATTTGCCGGGAACCTGGTTCGCAAAGTCGAGCAGCTAAGAGATACCCTCAAGGATGTCATGGAGGAGCTGAAGGAATGGGGAGAAGAGACAGAAGACAACGACACTGGAGATGGTAGCCAGGAAGACGACGAGGTCGACCAGATCACCGAAGGCCTTGAGTCAGCGCGGATATCGTCGACCCAGGGCACCCAGGACATGCTGGATGTCCTGATGAACTCGCAGCAGTGCATTCCTCGCGACGATCCAGACAAGATCCGAGAACGCCTTGAATCCTGTCTAAGGAGGTTACGCCTGACAACCTTACTTTACCAAGCTGCGATAAAGCGCAGGCTAACGCCCTTGCCTCAGCTCCCCCCAAGTCAGGGCGAATCGACTATCCCTGCCCGACTTGACGAAATCCTGCCTCTCCTCAAAAGGATCCCCGAGAGGTGTGGAAGTCTTGCCTTAGCTTTTTATGACCTGGATCCCTCGGAAATCGATCGTTTGATGGACCAGTGCTTCTTTGACGCTTTTGCCGCCTCTGAACTGCTCGTCAAGGCGTGGAATGGGCAGAAGGATGAGTTCACCGATTGGGCATTGAGATTTCAGGCAGAGATCAAGAAGGGCTAGACCGACGTCCCTGTTTATTTGATATTCAATGATGCCGCCAAATGATCACTTAGACTTGATGAGAAGGCTCGGCACTCCAGAAGATGGTATCGTTAATGCAATATCGTTGTTGTCCAACGACACCCCTTTTACTTTCCGGCACAGACCCGAGTTCAGCCTTGGAAATGGGGAGCCACATGCACCGGGTTGAAGATGTAACGTCAGGTTCCTCCTGTAGGCTCCCGAGAGGTTGGCTTGCGTCAATAACCACGTCGTACCTCTGGCCCACGCCTAGGCATAGATACGGTGTGGTATAGGCATTCACTGGGACGAAGTGGTTTGTAATCACTATCATGGAGTGACCGACTGTGTGTACCATGAACGTATTATTCGCGCAGAAGTTGATCAGCCGCACCCAATATCGCTTACCGGGTGTCAAGATGACCCTGGCGTAAGCCCCACTGGTCCCAGTTGGATTGACGTGGTTTCCATTCAAAAATATATTGTCATTTGGCGGCGGCGAAGGTTTTACTAAAGTTATCACTTCTGGGGTGAAAGGGTATCCTCAATGTCGTATGCCAGGAACGCTGGCCCGTTGATCATGATGAAGCCCGTAACACCATTGCATGCTTGTTGGCGGAATGGTGATACCACAAAGGTACCATCGCGTGGCTAGGGAAAGATACGTTTTGCTGGCACCGTTCAGCAGTTTGGGGCATACCGTCATGCCATTGAGGCTATCGTTCATGTCTTTGTTGAGCTGCCGGATGCCGGGTCATTTGAATGAGGTCCTAGGTTTACTCAGTCGTTAAACCGGAGTTTGCAGAGGGGAGACTGCAGTGAGCAAGCACTTGACTGATCACTGGCCTAAAATATTGTTGAAGAGCGCGATGCTCACTGCATCGCCCCAGCCTGGTTTGGTCTATCATAATTCATAATCCCACATTTACGTCCGTAGATTTGGTAGCATTGTCTGTCGTGACTTCGGGACCTGTGGGAGTCCGATAAAGAAGGACTAGTTCCATCCTATCCTCGATTTTTGGGGACGGACTCATCTGGGAGTTAATCTCAGTACAAAACGAGCATGGTTTGATTGCGAGGATGGATGAAATGCAAGCTTTGTACCTACTATGGACAAGCATCGCCTCTCCCCCTACCGACCGTCAAGACCGACCTCATTGTCAATTCCTAACAGGGTCAAGGTATACTATACTCTTCAGCGGCTTCTTGGAGATTGAGAGAATTACAAGCGTCTTGTACAGTTCTGGCAACTAGTGTTATAAGCGTTCTATCATCCCAGCTGATATTGATGTCGAATACCTTCGGTCTAACATTGTTGCTCTAAAGTTAAATGACCAGTCTTAATTTCTAGTCATTTTAGAAGCACTGCATGAAAGAAGTAAGTGTCATACCCTTGCCATACTACGAGTGCTCATACACCAATGGCAAACAAAAATATATCAGGTTTTTTAAATCCTCATTTTTCCATTAATTCTTACATGCTAAGGGGGCCATACTCCCTAGATTGACGTAGAACATCGTCAGTTGTACTGTTAAGGCCTGGTCTGAAAGATTACCTTAACTAGATATCTGGTCATTGAGAATACTCATTTAATGTCAGCCAGAATGAAATAGATATACGGCTAAGAGACGGGAGGCTGGTGGGTTTAACGTTCATATTTAACTTCTGTAGAAAGCAGTTAACAATTCATTTGTAGCCTTCTTACTTTATGTTTTTCAACTTAACAAAACCACATCTTCATAGACCATTCTCTATGCCACCAAGCCATAATTTAAATACTTGAATGTGTCTGTAATAATGTGTGAAAACTAGCTCTCTGAGGACAGGCTGACAATATAAAATCATGAGCCGTCGACGAGCAGGAACTGGGTGGACTGAGTAAATTAATCCTTGAGCTAGGTATTAATACATAGTAAAGTTCAACTCCGACATATATATTCTGAAATCATACATGGGAGTTATGTTATTCGTCTCTCAAATAGAACGACAAGCACAACAAACTGAATTGGGGACCTGAGTAAAGCTAGGTAGTTTGCAATCATGATCAGAGCAAGGTATCAAAAGATTTGAAGCTTTATCGGCTGTCTTTAAACTGTACCCTCATTTATATAACAGAATATCTTGAAGAGTTATAAATCGAGAGGGATGTGCTAGCTGATAAGGTGAGAGCAGGCTGAGGGAAGAACTGAAAGTGATCTCATCTACCAATTCCTCTGCTGCCGTTGTCCGCGCAATTTCCCCCCTACCTCCTGTCACTATATATTAAATAAAGCGACGTGAGTCATCCGTCACCTCATCCCCTTTCCTCCTACGCGCCGCGCGTCGCTTCAGATTCATGTCCAGATCCTCGTATGTCGACCCTCTTCTGTTGGAGTGGTACACACAGCACAAGGCACCTTTATGGCCTGTGGATAAAGCCACGCCTCCACTATTTAGCTCGCACTTTGGCCACAGCCGGATTCTATCCTTCTGCATGCTCAATACACATCATCATCTCATATCTTCCTCTTCCTAGCCCTCAACTCCGTCCTCTGGCCTCAAACAATTTATCTCCTACCCCCTACCCCAAACTCTTTCATCCCGCCTCAGCTTGGCTAGCTGCCCCTGACCATACTGGATCCTGCCACAGAATAACTGACAGAAACAACCAGATGACGATGCAGTCCGAGATTAACAACGAGTCTGCGGAAAAGCAGGCGAGCCTCGTCGCCCCATCAGGGCTTGAGTCGGATAGATAGCAAAAGACATCGAGGTTCAGCCCGCCATGCCTGCTTAGGTAAGCTTGGTATGACCCTACGAATGGAATAAGATAGTTTTTGTATGGGTATTTCAATTTAAACAGCGCATTCAGCGAGTTATTTAATGATTATCAAACGACGACTACCAACTTAGGCATTGACATATTGTCGGACCCTAACCCTGATTTATCCAGTATTTAAGTCAATTGATGTCGGGTCGGTGCCGGGTCCATGACGTGTGGGCGGGCGGAGTGGGTTGCTACTGACATGTACCTTGCCTTGGCGGGAACGGACTGTTCGGCTGCCCATCCATCTCAGCGCTAGCGAGGCGATGCCCGTCAACGACGTCACGGGTGCTCGCCAGCAAAAGGGAGACCCTCCCGTCAATGCTAAACCTCCTTTTGTCGCGTCATGCCAGTTGCTGCCCCTTTACGACCCGCAGAAATCTCCTGGCTAAAGTCGAGACGTCCGATTAGAATATGCCTTTGTGGGCCAGATCATCATCATTATCCCAGTCGCCTGCCGAGCCGGCGCGTTCGACATGAGCCTGGCTCTTGCCTTGGGCCGCCTCTCGTCTCGCGCAGAAGCATCCTTGCGCCATGTTCCGTTCCCGACCTCGTCGCGGGCACCACAGCTCTGGCCCTCCGCCCGTACTGCCTTTTCCACGTTTCGATTTCAACCAGCCACACGCTCGCGCCCGCGGCCTCGGTCGTGGCGTGATTCTCGGGCCGCTTCGGGCGCCTTGATCGCTGCCGTCGGCCCAGCCGCTTTGGCCACTGCCGCCTTCGTTGAACTATCGGAAAAGGAAAACAACGGCCCTGGAGATACGAGCGAGAAGCGCATGTTGGAGGTTTCGCGAGCCGAGATACGGAAGGCGGTTCGCGACAGCGACACGGGCTTGACCCGAATCCGGCGCCAGATTGCAGTTTTTCTGGATCTCTACATCTGGGAGCCAATATGCACCGGTGTCCGCTTCTTACAGCTTGCCGCCATCTTTGTACCCGTCATTCTCGCGGTGCCAGCGATATGGATCGGGAGACGCCAGCCTGCACGCGACAATGAGCGGTCAGGGACCCTGTGGTGGTATGGCTTTCTGGTAAAGTCAATGGAATGGGCGGGGCCAGCTTTCATCAAGGTAACGCAAAACATGTCCCTGGTGGCCAAAGCCTGGAGCTGATCATGTTTGTCGGGTTGCAGCTTGGTCAATGGGCCGCCTCGAGGTCTGACATATTCCCCAATGAAATGTGCGATATCATGTCAAAGCTCCACGCAGACGCTCCTGCCCACTCCATGCATGCCACGAGGCGAATTATCCGCGCTGCCTTTGACGGCCGCGACTTGAGCGAGATATTTGACGAGTTTGACGACAAGCCGCTGGGTGTTGGGGCCATTGCCCAGGTCTACAAGGCGAAGCTGAAACCAGACCTTGCCGTGCCTGGTGGTGTCGACGTGCTCGACGACTCTACCGACCTACGTCACAGCGTACGGAAGAATGTCGAAAACGTCTTTAAGAGCACCCCGAAGCGCGTTCCATCGTCATACGTTGCTGTCAAGGTCCTGCACCCTGGTGTCGAACGAACAGTGCGGCGGGATCTCCGCATCATGTGGTTCTTCGCCACTGTGCTGAACGCAATTCCTACCATCGAGTGGCTCTCACTTCCAGATGAAGTTGACCAGTTTGGAGAAATGATGAAGCTACAGCTAGATCTCCGCATCGAGGCAGCAAACCTGACAATGTTCCGCAAAAACTTCAAGGACAGGACAACTGCCTGGTTTCCCTTTCCCTATGCCGACTTCAGCACGCGGAACGTCCTTGTCGAGGAGTTTGCTCAAGGCATCCCCCTGGCAGATTTTATGGCGAACGGTGGAGGTGTTTTTCAGCAAGACATCGCGTCGGAAGGCCTCGACGCCTTCCTGCGCATGCTTCTGCTGGACAATTTCATTCATGCCGACTTGCATCCCGGCAACATCATGGTCCGTTTCTACCAGTCCGACAGGCCTAGCTTGAATATCCGCCTGCGCCGGACATCCGACGATTCTCAACCCGCACCGCAACAAGCGGATGTGACTGAGGAGGTTTTGTCTCGACTTCGTCCTTTCCGCCGTAATAAGGCACTTTGGGCGGTCGAGCTGGAAAAGATTGACCGCGAGGGGTTCCGCCCTCAATTGATTTTTATAGACACTGGCCTCGTTACCGAACTCAATGCCACCAATAGG
Organism: Lasiosphaeriaceae sp. G1095; assembly: GCA_027569635.1. Classification (NCBI taxonomy): domain Eukaryota; kingdom Fungi; phylum Ascomycota; class Sordariomycetes; order Sordariales; family Lasiosphaeriaceae; species Lasiosphaeriaceae sp. G1095. The sequence goes on from JAPDFK010000042.1 coordinate 26,140, forward strand.
CGCAACTTTCTCGACCTCTTCCGCGCCGTGGCCGAATTCGATGGTTATAAAGCTGGCCATCTAATGTGTGAGCGATGTCGGCAGCCAGATGTTGTGCTTGATAAGGAGGTGTTCGCCTTGAAGATGCAGCACCTTGTGCTGGGCGTGAAAAGGCGGACCCTTGCTCTCGGGAATGTCAGGATTGGTGATATTCTGCAAGAGGTTCTGGGAATGGTGCGACAGCATCATGTCCGGCTAGAGGGAGACTTTGTCAATGTGGTCATCAGCATCTTTTTGCTGGAGGGTATCGGCCGCACCCTGAACCCAGATATCGACTTGTTGAGCAGCTCGCTTCCGATCCTGAGACAGCTGGGAGCGCAGAGTGGCAAGGAAATGGTGCAAGCGGGAGACTTCTCTATGCTGATGGTCTGGGTGGGCCTCGAGACAAGAAGGTTCATGCAGGCCAGCATTGAAGACGCAAGTGTTATTCCCCCCTGCCTTGCAGCTCTTCTGGACTAACAGCCGACGCTTGTAGGTCGAACGATGTGTCAAATACGACCTCTTGTCTCCAAATGTGTAGGTCTGTTGGGCATGGGGCTTCTTTTTAATGGTTCCTGACGCCCATTTTCTATCTTTTGCAAATCATGATACATATGCTTTTGGTTTAGTTGGAATCTTTGATATTTCTGACGCGAAGCGTGGCTTTATATGACACTACCTAGGTACCTACCTACCTAGTCTCATCCAACGGCCATGTTTGTATTCCGTATTGGAGGACCTGCGTAAAAGAAGTATGAGGCCTTGTGTTGTTTGTTTGGGCTGCGAAAATCGGCAATTGCATTTGTAGTAATATTTGGGCATGAGGTGCATAATAGCGAAAAACTCGTTGTTTCTAGAGACGTAAATGCTAGATATATAGGTGTATCTTGAGAGGAAACTAGAATAGAGGCTCACGAACCCTGAAGTTCTGGTTATGAACCCATATTCTAGGTAGGTTATTTTCTGGCGAGCACTCCTGGTGGGGGCGCCCTGGACAGAGGATTGGGATGTGGGGGGTTCCTGGAAATCCCGGCCTCGGGTTTTGGTGGCGCGCTCGGCGCAAAAGCTAAAAGCGCGTCATTCTTGCCAAAGTTTCTCATCGCAGTCGGAAAACTTTAAATGTGCTAATCGCCCTAGAACACAATTCGACCATCTCCATCTTTGCCATCCTAACTCCTCATTCATCGTAACGATCAAGCACCTAGTCTAAACACAAAACCCGCCGCAATGGGCTGGTTCTGGACGGACGCAACTGCTGCTCCTTCTCCCTCCATGCATGCGCCTGTTAGGCCCAAGCATGCCCAAGTCGCTAGAGATGCCTCACCTCCCGTAAGATGGTCGCCACGCCTCCCCTCTGAGATTTTTAAGGTCTAATAATCTTGCTCTCCAGCCTGGCTGCCCTATGCACAAACCCTCCGCCGAGGCCCTAAGCTCTTCCTCGTGCCAACGTCCATCCGCTCCAACCGCCCCGTCGTCTTCAGGGTGTCCCGTTCCTCATGGGCCCCCCGAGCCCTCGGCAGGCCAGCAGGCGTCGATGCTGTCGAAGCTCAATCCCCTAAACTACATGTTCCATTCCATTTCACAGGAGCCGGCACCGAATCAGAAGTATGTGCTACCTACGACCCGCGACCCGTCGTCCATTCCAAAAGGTGACGGAAGTGGGAACTGGGAGTATCCGTCGCCGCAGCAGATGTATAATGCAATGCTGCGTAAAGGCTACACCGACACCGATATCGAAGCCGTCCCAGGCATGGTTGACGTCCACAACCTGGTGAATGAAGGCGCCTGGCAGGAGATCGTCGAATGGGAGCGCCGGTTTAGCAAAGGGCTCTGGCGCGGCTGGGAGGTCAGCAGGCGCGGAGAGGAGAATGCGCCCTTAGCGCTACGACGACTTGAGGCCCAAGAGGGTGGGCAGCAGGAGGGGCCATCGCTCATCCGCTTCCAGGGAAGGCCCAGGGAAATGACCCCCAGGGCAGCCATGCTCCAGTTGTTGGGCCGGATATATCCTTCCAAGTTTGCGTAAGTGAAACCGGAACTCGATTTGGAGAGCTGGCCATTTTTCTAACCAAGCAGGAAATTATAGATGCGACCCCCCGTTCGATCGCCACGACTGGTACGTCTCTCGAACGGTTAATGGCGAAACAAAGGAGATACGCTATGTGATCGACTACTACTCCTACTCTCCCCATCCAGATGCCGAGCCTGTCTTTTCCCTTGACGTTCGACCTGCCATCACCCCAACTGCGGCGGCTGAACGACTTGTTCGTTGGGGTGGAGATGTTTGGTGGAGAGCGAAGGGCAAAGACATCGGGGAGACCGGGAAGTAGCAACTTGACCTAGCTGTATCGTGTATAGAAATTACGGGCTGTCTGAGTAATATGGGATGGCGTCAGTAAATTGAAGGCATGGATGGGGTGCGTGGTTTTTGGTCGTTATCATCATTTCCTGTGTGTATTTACTCCATCCTCACGAATGAAATGCCCCAGACATCTTGTCGGGATTTGGTGGTGCTGCACCTGAGTCGATGCTGTTAATATGGGAGCTACGGGTTAAGAGGCTCCTCTTCACATCTCTCAGCATCTCTTTTGACTGTTTCTGTTCACTGTCAGGATTTGTTTGTCATTCACCATTAGTTGCGCGGATTCCCCTGCATATGGTGACACCGTCCTCTTTCCAAAAGCGGCTAGACGCCACAGAGGAACCCCTCGTCGAGGGGGGTGAGACTTGGAGGAAATCCCCTCGCCCGACGCCTGCCCAGACCCAGACCTTGAGGAACCAGGAAGATCCCAAGCGCGAACTCAGACCCACTTGGGATGTATGAATCATGACCTCTAGCACAAAGGAAACACTTGACACAGCGCTGGTCCATGACGGCCCGCCCGGCAGCGCAACCGAGGCGACGCCGGACTCTGGGGAAGCTCTAGCCACTAGCATTTCAGGCGAACCAAATGCTCCAGCTGTCTCCATCACCCATGATATCGAGGTTCCGCCTGCCGTCCAATCTCCACCAGGCCACGGCGGCCACGGGCAGGATCTCCATCCCCATGACGAAGAGAACAGCTCGGTTGGCGGGATGAGCAGCTATTCCGTTGATTTGAGTGTACGCACCGAGCAGCCTAGCCTGAAATGAGCCCCCTTATACTACATCACACACATACAAACACACACATATATATACATCATGCACGCACGCACGCACGCACGCACGCATCTGAGCTGGCTTCCGATGGCTGACCACCAGCTCCAGGTCGACCAAGACAACGACCTCTCGACGGGGTTTAGCGGCCAAAGAGCGTGAGTGGTTGCAGTCTTAAGTAACTATGCTGATGGTTGAGGTAGTTGCTGATTTTGTTCTATCGTCGTAGATCTTCCAGTGCCTCTGTTAGCTCTAGTCTCTACGAGTTTGTTGAAGAGAATGGTCGTACATACCACAAGTACAAGGAAGGAAGTGAGTTTCTGGCCCCTCTCCCTAATTTTTTAAGCCTCTCCTGTCGTGTAACTTTCGCCTGGGACCGAAACTAAATTGTTACTTCGAGAGTACTTCCTCCCAAATGACGAGGTGAGGACCCACCAATGACAACCTTGCCCGTACTTTCAACACCGCCCTACTGACACTCCGCCTTCCCTCCCAGCAAGAGCAAAGCCGACTGGGTGAGTGGGACCCTGCTTGAAAAATCTTGGCCCATATTCGGTATTGACCTGACCCTCGTAGATCTCCAACATGCCATCGCCAAGACGCTGCTGAAGGGAAAGCTTGGGCTAGCACCCATAGACAAGCCTCGCCGCGTGCTCGATATTGGAACCGGCACAGGTATATGGGCAATAGAGTTTGGTGGGCTGTTTCTCACATACATTGTCGGCTTCCATGGGGCTTCTCAACTAACATAATGGCGAACTTGAAGCTGAGCAACACCCCGACTCGGACGTGCTTGGGACTGACCTGAGCCCAATACAACCTGACTACCTGCCTCCAAACTGTCGGTTCGAGATTGACGACATCGAGGACGAGTGGGTTTTTAGCCACAAGTTCGATTATATTCATGGGAGACACTTGTGCGCGTTCCTGAAGGACTTCCCCCACCTTTTCCAGTCCATCTACGACAACCTTACCCCGGGCGGCTGGGTCGAGTTCCTGGAAACCGTCATTCACTTCCAGGCCATTGACGCGACTCTCGAGGGAACCGCGCTGCAACGATGGAATGCGTTCCTCCTGGAAGGAGTTCGCAAGATGGGCCGCAGCGCCACCGCCGCCGTCCGTTACAAGAAGTTGATGCACGATGTTGGCCTTGTTAACATTACCGAGAAGAGATTCGCGGTGCCGATGAATCCCTGGGCAAAGGGGCACGGCGAGAAAATGTTGGGGGCCATGCAAATGGCAAACAACCTCGAGGGCGTTGACGGAATCACCATGGCCGTGTTCACTAGATCGCTTGGCTGGAAACCTGAAGACGTCGAAGAGTTTCTTGTTGAGGTGAAGCGAGATATGCAGGACAAGAAAATACACGGATATATCACCATGTGAGTGCTCGTCCTTCTATCGACGCCCTGCGACCTATGCGTATTGACCATTTTTAAGTGTTACTATATGGGCCCAGAAGCCTCAGTGACCTTTTGGCGTATTTGCCTTGAATGTGGTCTGTATCTCTTCCACCAACCGGAGCACCATTTTATTGGGCAGTCTCAAGATCTGCGTATTTATGCCTCTTTCACCCAGTAGAATCCATTATCATAGATCAATGACGTTCGTAACAAACTTTTAGAATCGTTTTTGCGAAGCATCCCAGTTAATGGGTGCCCGGTCCTGAGTAATCGGCATGAGCATGTAGCAGAAGGCACAGAAAGGCGAAAATATCTGGAGGGGACACGGTATAGGTATTAAAAAGAAGAGAAAACCAAAGGCGACTCCCAAGACTCTCAAGCAGCGGAACTCACGACACCCGTTCCTTCAAGTCTGCCAATAACGGCCCTTCAACAATCCAGAACCATGATATTTCCAGCCCTTTGATCAATCAATATGCCCGTCGCCGCGCGTGCTCGGGCACATTCGTCGGAGCACTCGACATCATTGCTTGGTGCAACTCTGGCCGGAATAGTCATTCCCTTGGTCGAGCCTCTCACACTTCTTCTGCTCCTTGCTGTAGGAACTCTTGTCGGGGCTTGGGATCGAGGCGTCTGGCTTGGCGGCCACACCACTAACACCGAGGTTGCAGCTGCCTCGCTGGCGCAAATCGTCTGTCTCGGCACAAGCGCTGCTGTTGAGGTTCGAAGTCTTGTGGCATTCTGTTTTGAGATCCGCAATCGTGCCGCAGCTTGGCTTTTCGGCGGGGCAACTCGACTCGGACATTTTGGCGTTGCGGGCTGCACAAGAACCCGTCTTCTCCATGGCGGCAATGATGGGTGAGTCTGGGTCGGAGGCTTGAGTAATTGGCCAGTGTTGGGGATTGGTAAGGGGCCAGAGACAAGACCAGATCTGGTGTGGTGTGTTGTATTCAAATCGGGTACCAGGTAATTAAGTCAATGGGGGTACTTAATAAATATACTTTGAGATGAAGCAAGATGGAAGTCCAAAACCAGTTTGTGGTGTTGTGAAAAAGGCAAAGAGAGAAAAGAGAAAATTCAAGAGGACTGGAGATAATTATAATCCTGGAGAGAGACGGGCGGGGTCGGACAGAAACAACAGCTGCTTCCTCTTCTGTGTCTGATGCTTCTTAAAGAAAGTAGGTACCTACCTACCGTAGGGAAAGACTCTGGCCAAACCAATACCTCACTCCTTCCTCGTCTTCCCCGTTGTGATAACAGGAATGGAAAGTGCCTTGCAACAACAAGCGTGACTTCCAGGCGCCTGCAGAACTTGGGGGCACTCAGCGGTTGCGATTCCCTCTCTCAGTCTTTGAACGCTCGGCTTCCATGGTCATAACGAGGATGACTGTTGCTTCCCACTAGGTTGGTGGCATGAGCCGAAACATTGTTGGGGTTTTGCAGGCTGACTGGAGGGACTTTTGAACACAGTTTTTATTTGTAGCCACTAAAACTTCTCGTGCTGAAAGGTACCTAGAAAGCCTGGATTTGGAGACTACGATAGCGAATGGTCCAACAACGTGAAAGGGAGAACTTGTTCATAATTATTAACGACCAAAAGCTCGTCGCCATAATTAGAACGTGGGCGGTCCAGAGCAGCTGACGGCCAGTGGCTGCCAGCTGGTAGCCAGCCTCCGAGCTTGCCCCCACCCCGACAGAAAGAGCTTGCGTTTTACTTTTTTGGCTGCAGGTCAGCCTCCCAAGCCCGAGAAATGCCCTAGCAACCTTCGAACTTGGTGGCACCTCGACAGATGCAACCATTCCGCCGGTCATGATAGCGATGCCCGATGAACCAGTACCAGTAGCCGCACCTTCTCCCTACGTCCGGCTGCATATTACGCCGCTCGATGCCGATCTCCTCAAAGTCGTTCTTTCGTCAGAGCTTCTCCCCAAAGCTCGCAACCTCTCCTACCACGCACTCGACACCTTCCCCGAAAAGCGTTACGGCTTTGTCAACCTCCCAGAAGAGGACGCCGAAAAGCTGAAGAAAAAACTCAACGGCTCTGTAGTCAAAGGCATCAAAATCCGCATAGAGCGCGCTAAACCATCCCACATTCCCACACCTCTGGGCGAAGCAGCCATGGCTCGCGACAAGGCGCAAAAGACGCACGACAGCGGGAGCATCGAGAAGCCCAAGAAGCGAAAGTGCGACCCTAACGAGCTGGCCGGCGTCGTTCTGGAAGAGGGCCGGACCGTCAAGCGAGGATGGACCGATCCAGACCAGGCCCCCAAAGAGAGGAAGGACAAGAAGGACAAAAAGGACAAGGAGAAGAAAGCGAAGAAACAGGATAGATCCAAGTACACCGAGCACCCCGAGTGTTTGGTCAAGACGATCCTGCCCCCGAACGCCCCCGTAACGACCGATGCCCTCGATGCCGTCCCCAAGAAAAGGAAGAAGGGCAAGTCGCGAGAGACGGTGGTACACGAATTTGAGAAGACGACCAAGTTCCCAACATTTCTCAAGATGTCGGAATCTTCTGGTGCCTCAAAGCCCCCCTTGGAGTTTGTGGATGGCAAGGGCTGGGTTGATGAGAATGGCACGGTTGTTGAGGCTGTGAAGACTCGTCGAGTGAAGGCGACAAAGACGAAGGCCCCAAAGAAAGCGGAAACACAGCATCCGGATACCGACCCTGTTGAAGACGACAAAGCAGGCAGTGAGTCTGAGAGTGAGGCCGAAAGCCCCAAAAAGACTCAAGAGAGTCCGCCTGCATCCGGGACCGAAGAACTGGTACTCAGGCAGGCAGGCGAACAAACGATTCTCTCGCCATCCTTGCTCAGATCCGATCCGTCGAGGCCCAAGTCGTCCAGTTCCGTCAAGAGCTTGACCATCATGATTCCACCAGCAACCCCAAAGGAAGCAAAAGTGCATCCTCTGGAGGTTCTGTACAAGCGACCCAAGCAACCAGAGGGAGCTGCCGCTGAAGGTCCTCCCGGGGCGGAAGCTTTCAGCTTCTTCGATGCAGCCGATGGCGAGCACTCTGGGGAGAACTCGGACACAGCCGTGACCACCCAGGTACCAATGACTCCATACACGCGCCATGATATTGAGTCACGCGGCGTTAGGAGCGCCGCCCCAACACCGGATACAGCCTATCCAAGCAAGAAATTCAAGCCATGGGCGCATGAGGATGACGAGATCGCAGAAGATGACGATGGCGATGACGATGTTGATGATCACGACGACGTCGAGATGGATGTATCTGCAACTGCTCCAGCGCAGACTGCGGACGCCGAAGTTGAGGGGGGTGGGCCTAGTGACTTCCAAAAATGGTTCTGGGAAAATCGCGGGGACCTCAATCGATCATGGAAAAAGAGAAGGAAGCTTGCGGGCAAGGAGAAGCGATATAGAGAGAACAAAGCTCGTGTGGCTCGAGCAATTTAGTTAAAGCAGGTGGATACATTCCTCGTTGATAATCAATGCAACTTTACATACTTGTAAAGTGCTGTGTTCCATTGGGGCCGTGTGATAATTGCATAGGAAAGTATCTGATCACACGTATCCCTTTTTTGTCAAACCACCCTCGTACTCAGACTTGAATCGCAACAGAATTGAAATTCACCTTTTGTATGTCAGCGATATAACAGCGGCAATTCAGTCTATAATTAGTCGACACTTACATGGCCCTCGCAACATTGGTTAGTTATCCATGGTCCCTTGGCGGTTTTCCCATTCAGCTCAATCGTGACAGGCCCAGTTATGCTGCTGTCAAATGGCATCTCAAAATATGAGATAGGTGTTTGGCTCTTTGTCCTAAAAACCTTCTCGTGACCTCCGATTGCAACTGTGATAAAAGTTGCCCCTTTCGTGACTGCCATGATAGAGACCACGTCTTTGGTTCCATTTGCTGCGGAGTCAGAGCCGCCCTGACCCCACCGAGTGCCTGGGTTACAGTTCATTAGCCTGCTTGGATTTCCTGAGTGATTAAATGTGTGGACGGGGAGTGGCCAAACGTACCGCCGTCTTCACCGGCCCTGGCGGGTGTGGTGCGGTACCACGCAATCGCGGTATCCTCACCAGGATGATTAATACGAGTGGACCCAGCTTTATACGCCGCGATGAGATAGGGGAGAACAGCCCTGAATGCCGCATGAGGGTAGTCGGAAACATACTTATCCGCCCCCTCCACAATCTGGGCAGGCACGGTATCGCAGATATAGCTCGACTCGCCGTAGTCATTCCCTGCCTGGGATCAGTCTTCCGGTGGTGGGTGGGGAGAAGCGGAGGGCTTTGCATACAAGTGATGATCTGGACAAAATCCGGCATTATGTCCAAGACCTGTTGCCACCGGTCATACCACAGGGAGTCGCTGGGGCAGTACCAGTTCTTGTTCCACTGGGGTAACTCTGGCTTTAAGTCAGCATCGACGCCTCCAGTAAAAAAGTGTGTCGCCGATTCTAGACATACTAGTATAGAAGTAAGGGCTCACACCCATCATGTATTTCTTTCCGTTGAGGCTGCTCTTATATAACAAGTCCTCAGTGGCTGTCACTTTGGTCCGACCCGCCTTTGGCCAAGCATCCCACGAGACTGCGCCGGTCAGTCACAATATCAAAGAAGAAATTATCTGGGCTTAAAGAGACATGGCGGATGCTGACTTACATGCGCCATCAATAATATCCAACTTCTCGCCAACACCGTACGGGCCGAGGCTGGACCAGTCTGGCACGAGAAAAATTCCGCCAGTCTGCATGCGGACACCGTGCCAGTTCTCAGCCCACCCCGGGCCTTCAAAGGTCGATACAAACGGCCTTCCTTCGATCGTCATCTGAGCTGTCGACTGCTTGAATTGGTTGATGAGGGAGACCACACGAGGAACAGCCCATTTGCCAGCGGCCATGCTAATGAATCCGAAAATTAGCTACCAGCAGGCATATATGCAAGTAGGACGATAGGAAGTTAGTAATTGGTAGAGAACTACTAACTCGAAGGATAGAAATAAGACGAAGTCGCCTGCCTGCTCAGCTGCTGCGTAGGCCTGCTGAAGCTGAGTCTCGGTATAGTGGTCTGAGGGACCAATATTCAGGGCAAACCCGTCGATGCCGGCTTCTTTGGCAGTGCTGATGTCGTGGTCCCATTGGGCTTGAGATTGGTCGCAGGTAATTCCAACCTATCGATACATTGAGTGAGCCACAGGGGGGAGATAACACGATGGAATGCTTCCATACCATGTAATGGGCAAAAGCTTTGCGATCAGGGTTGGCTGCAGGATTGCCTCGAGAATTGGCTGCAGAGGTTAATGTGGATACCGAAGGTTTCCTTGAATGCATGCGGTCCTTCAGCTTTGAAAATAACTCCATCTTGATTAGTTAACAATAAAGACACTATCATCAAGAGTCAGTAAAATACAGAGAATATCGTTGCTACAATAAAACATTTCGACAAGGGGATATGTTGTGACACGTAGTATGAATGGATTTCACCACCCAAGTCGATCTCATCAGGATTACATATCAAACGGTATGAAAATTAGGTGACAGGTTAAAGATGCTTGGATTGAACGTACCGGGTACACATAACAGAGCATCGGCTGGCTTTTGTATCTTGCTGTTGTTTTCCCGAAATATTCAATGGAGTCCGCGCAGCAAGAGCTGCTTCAAAAGCCGAGGATGTTGCGTCCTTGGCACGGTAGTAATACGACGATGGTAATAATTAATGCTCTTCTCGGCACGATTCTAGCTCAAAGGACGAAATCAAAGCTCGAAAAGCATCGCGGCACTACAATGTGACCGAATATCGTTAGTCCATGGGTCTGGCTTGCTTGGTCTCTGCAATTCTCATAACTTGAATCAATCGCTTGATACTTACGACCAAGCCAGCTGGGGAGAATTGCGCATCACAACTGTTCCCCAACACCTGGTTCTTGTATCTGTTATGTTGTTCCTAGTTAGTTAGTTCTATTAGACCACCAGTTTGTTTAAACTCTGAGTCTCTCCTACGGTGTAGACTAGATTTAGCTCATCATACCTTACCTCTCGAGACTCGGATAAAACATGACATGGTGTCCTGAGTACTCACTGAAGTTGCCTCGTGTTAAGGAAGACACGATTTGCGGCGCGGGACGATTGCATTGGGATATATAGACATGAAATGAGGAGCAGGATTCATTACCTTGGGATGGTTTGAGACTCATACGGGTCTTTTGTGAGCCTTGAGACAAGTGCCTCTCGGAATAGTCGTCTTGAATGAATGTCTCGCGCAAGTGGGGGCTGTACGAGAGTGGAGTAGAACATGGGGGCCTCAACCCCGCCGAGCCGGCTCACCGAGGTGAGCCGGATCGGAACTTTGGCCCTCCCGAAGCCCTGCGGTTTTGGCTCCGCACATTTCAATTTTGGCGATTTTTCGCACCTCAGCACACCTTGACGCAAAGTCCTGATCCTCGACCCTTCGCCCGATTTTCGACGACACATTCATCAGTCGCAAAAATGGACGCTTCCAAGGCCCCCGTCAAGCTTGTCAAAGTTACCCGAGTTCTCGGCCGTACCGGTACGCTTACCGCCCAACGAAATGCCCCCTCCGAAATCCGGCACGCTGACATGGAATTTCTAGGATCTCGTGGTGGCGTTACCCAGGTGCGCGTCGAGTTCATGGACGACCAGACTCGCTCCATTATCCGCAACGTCAAGGGCCCAGGTATTCTCTATTCTTTGCGCTGGCTGACGAAGCCGCGACTGACTGTGCTCTCTCTCTAGTTCGCGAGGACGACATCCTTGTGCTCCTCGAGTCCGAGCGTGAGGCCCGCCGCCTGAGATGAAGAAACCGAAATTATGGGGATGATGGGATATGAATCGACAGCCCCGGATCTCGGTCTGTGTTTTGGGAGCATTTGCCAGGTTGGCCTGCGGCGAAGGAGCTGCGGAATATCAAGGATGGGAATTCGGTAGAACGATTTCGTCATGACTCTTGCATTCCACAAAATTTCACACGACGCCGTGGTTGCGTTGATTTCGCACATGTCATGGATACCGCGGTTGCTTTTTTCGACACGAGCGAGTGACATAGCGCGGCCAATGGAGATGCAGCAGGTCACAGAAAACGAAGCTCGTCGGTTCCACGTCCCTTGCTTCAATTCCGACGGATTGCAGCGTTCCAGCATCTTGTTCGCCCTCTCCGACAGCCCAGAGTACGATACCAACATACGTTTCCTGCGGTCTTGGGCCGTTGGTTGGGCTTGAGCTTGATGGTGTTGTTGGAATACTTGCGATTGTTGGGATCTTGAAGTGTGATAATGGTGTGTGAATCTGCGACTGTATCGACAGGAACACAAAGCATGAACAACGGCGCTTGTCCTTACCAATTCCGGCTACAAGCCAGTGCCATTTGCCAGGGTACTTTCCTTTGGCCCTCCTTTTGCACCTACTCTCAGTAAAGCTCATACTCCCATGTCTCCGGTCTCCCAATACCCTTGACGAAGAGCGAGGATAAATGGGGATGATGGAATCAAGTGATATTGTTGGCGAGCTCACGACGTGTTTAGCAAGTCAACCGGATATGCGGCTCCTCCGTGATCCCACTCTTTTCCAGGCTCGCTCCTTGTCCCCTGCAAGCGCTCATGGTCAGTTCGACTGTGCAACGAGGTTGCGAGATGTCCTCAAAAATAGGAAGCCCCGCCCGGGAAGGTGAGGTGGCGTCTCTACCTGGGCAGTCCTGCCAAATGTTTCCGCTTTGGGTTTGCGGACCATGGAGACCGGCGGCTCCAACGGCGCAGTCTTGGCACCATGCAAAACACACCAAATTCCTGATGAGCAAACTCTCTTCGCCGAATACTACCCCATAGACTTGTTTGTTTCGACTATGGCCCTAGTGCTCGTCTGCCCCGGATTTTCCACACGACGGAGTCATCTCAACATCCTTCCGCCAATGATAGGGCTGTTGGCTAATTTGTACGCAGCTTGGCAGCTCCGTAATCTTTCCGGAAACCGAGATCAAGCAATGCTTCGTTGATCTTACATTGACAGGGCACTGCTTGGCTGTTGAGCGCACTTTAAGATGAGGCTGCTATCCGCCGTGCTGGGAATGCCTCATACCATTCCACGTGCTCTCCGTGGACAGTCAAGATGTCGTACAGGCTGAAGTCGGCCATGCTGCCCGCCCTTCTCTCCATTGCCTTCCTGGCCCCAGGGGCTCTTTGTGCCTTTGGCTACACGTCGTCTGGCGGTAACTACATTATCGATGCGGCATCGTCCAACTCGCTGGTCTTTTCCGTCAGCCAGTCTAGCTGCGACATCAAGTCGATTAAGTACCGCGGCACCGAGCTTCAGTATGGCAGCCAAGGCACGCACATCAACTCCGGCCTCGGCACTGCGACTGTTTCGATCAGTCAGATCTCCGGGTCGTCCAAGTACATCAAGGTCACATGCGTGACGTCGACCCTAACGCATTACATGGTTGTCCGCGAGGGCGAAAGCACAATTTACCTGGCCACCTACATCACGGCCCAACCTTCGATCGGGGAGCTTCGATTCATCGCTCGTCTTCTGCCAGACCAGCTACCGAGTGAATATCCCTATGGGGATGTTTCCACCACAAATGGCGCCAGCTCAGCTGTAGAGGGCTCCGATGTGTACATCGTCAATGGCCAAACGCGTTCCAAGTTCTACTCGTCCACGCGGTTCATCGACGACGATTCACATTGCGTTCATGGTGGAAGCGATCTGATCCATGTATGCATCATGACTCCGCAGCAAGAGTCCTCCTCAGGAGGCCCCTTTTTCCGCGACATCAACTCCAACAATGCTGGCGCCTCCACCAATCTGTACAACTACATGAACAGCGATCACGCACAGACAGAGGAGTACCGCACTGGTCTACATGGACCCTATGTTATGTCATTCTCTCGGTCTGGCGTCCCGGTGGTGAAGAGTATTGATACCTCATGGTTTGGGGAGCTTGGAGTCACAGGCTATGTTGGGGCGTCTGGCCGTGGAACCGTTTCTGGCACCGCAACTGGAGTACAAAGTAACCTGCAAGGTGTGGTCCACTGGTACAACAGCGCAGCTCAGTACTGGGCAAAGACAAGCTCCACCGGATCCTTCACCTCGCCCCTGATAAAACCAGGCACTTATACCATGGTGTTGTATCAGGGCGAGTTCAAGATTGCGAGCACGTCCGTCACTGTGTCAGCCGGGAAAACCACGAGCACAAACATCGCAGGCTCGCTTGGCGCAGCGCACAAGACACTTTTCAAGATTGGCGAGTACGATGGCAAGCCGACTGGCTTCCGAAATGCCGACAAGATTAAGCGCATGCATCCATCGGATTCTCGGATGAGCAGCTGGGGCCCGCTGACTTACACAGTCGGCAGCTCCCCTCTGTCTGACTTCCCCATGGCCATCTTCCAAAGCGTCGCCGACAACATAGTGACCATCAAGTTCACGCTCTCCAGCGCCCCCGCGGCGGCCACCCTGCGCATTGCCACCACGCTGAGCTTTGCAGGAAGTCGCCCGCAGGCCACCGTCAACGGCTGGAAAGGGCCAGCCCCGGGTGCCCCCAGCAAGATTGACAGCCGCGGTGTCACGCGCGGAACATACAGAGGCTATGGCGAGATCTATGATGTGGCGATTCCGTCTGGCAAGCTCGTTGTCGGAAGCAATACCATCGCCATTGGCTCTCTTTCGGGGAGTAGTGGAACTACCTTCCTCAGTCCTAATTTTGTGAGTTGGCTCCGTTACAGTGTTTGGTTTCGGGGTTTTGAATTTTAGTGTCTCCGTGCTAATTATTGTGATGATAGATATTCGACTGCGTTGAGCTTTACACTGCTTGATCCGGCAGCAAGCCATGATTTCGCGGCGGCTGGTGTAGATAAAAAAATACAAATGCATCTCTTCGGACTTTTGCAGTTATCTGGAAATATATTCGTAACCTGAAGCAAAACTGGCTTGTTGCTAGGTCCTAGCAATAGGCAGTGTGGCACTGACAGTTATAGACTTAAGAACATTGGATGAAGTATATGCGTATCATTACTCTTCTTGATTTGAAGGAAAGTCACTGTTACGCTTTATTCTCTCGGCAAAATCATGTACCCTGTCAGATCTTTATACACTTCATAGCTTCATCTTCTTTTACAGATTCCAATTTCTTAACCAGAAGCTCGTAGATATTCTCAATGAGCGGGTAATGACTGTCTGATATTGCCCAATACCCCGAGTAATATCCATGGACCTAAGAAGCCGTCAGATTCGAGTGTGGCTGGGGAGTGGCCTTGTTAGAAGTGAGGCTGTCAGCTTCGTCACCGTCCAGCAATATAGTCGTAGAAACATTCGAACGCCCCCTGAACATGGCATCCATATCCTCAAGCCGCCGGCCCTTCGTCTCAGGATAGAGCAAAAATATGATTGGGACGCAAATCAGGTTTATGGCCATGAAAAAGAAGTAAATCCTGGAACCAATGGTGGCGATACCAACGGGCCTATGCTGCCATGTTAGCGCATACAATCTCTCATCCGGTTTTCTGGTTACAAGTAGGTAACCCCTGAATTCCAAGCTGCCCACGACTTTCAGTTATACGTACCAGATTTGGGCCACCACGATCGAGCCAATAGCACCAGCCGAGGCAGCAAAGCTAAGTCCACGAGCACGGACAGCAGTAGGAAATATCTAAGTACTCTAGTCAGCTTATTGCCTCTTTCTGTATAAGAAAAGTAATTTCATACCTCAGATCCGTAGACCCAGGCTGCTGGGCCAAACCCCATACTGTAACCGAAGGAGTAGATGAAAACGAAGACAATGCAGGTGTAATCGGAGGCCCGATTTATGTTGTCGGGGTAGACTAGCGGGAGAGCGCCATTAATCTGCGGTAAAGTTGAAAAGAAAAAAGAAGTTAGCCAATAAGCGCTGACGTTGATAAAGAAAGGAAGAAAGACGAGAGAAATACGAGGACGAAGAGCCCAAAGAAAACATCCTCTTACCATCAATGCAAATGCCATAACAGCAGCACCCACTGCGAGCGTGATTCTCCGGCCGGCTTTATCAATGATGAACATTTCCAACACGGTACATCCGATTTTCAGCGTACTCTCAATCCCACCCGCTAGCAAGGACAAGCGAGGGCTCAGTCCCAAAGCTCTGAATAGCGCGGGGAGGTAATACTTCATTGCTGTAGCACCACACATCTGGGCCATGAATTGTAGGAGGGCACTTCGCCAAAGCCGGGCAGAGAGACTAGGGTCTGTGAAAAGGGATATCCAGGTTAGACCTGAGGCCTTGAAGATAGCGACCGAGCTCTCAATCTCGGCGAGTTCGGCATCCACCTCGTCGGCCGTGTAATAGCCCTCGCGGTAGAATTGTAGAGTCTTTGAAGCCGCGGCATTTTGGCCGTGCTCAACAAGCCAGCGAGGTCTTTTTGGGAGGAATGGGCGAGGTTAGTTGTTGTGGCGCATTGTCGAAACAGACCAGTAGATAGACGACTTACGACTCATGCATGAAAGGAAGGCCCATCATGAAAAAAAACGCCGGGATAAAGGAAGCGGCAAGCGAGAAGCGCCAACCAACATATTGGCCGTGCGGGTCGTCCCAGAATGTCACCGCATATCCAACCCTGTAAGTCGTGACAGAATCAGAACCTAGGAGAATTAAGGGATGATAGAATGCTCAGAGGGGCCTAATTACCAGAAACCTGAAGCGAGGCCGGCGACAAAGCCAATGTGGTTCATGACTACATATCTGCCGCGATGTTTGGCGGGGGCAATCTCACTGGGATGAACAACAATCAAAACTTGTCCGTCGGTAGAGGCGAGTAACGGAGAGCTCACCTTTGATATAGGGGCACGCTTGTAGAGACAAAGCTAGTACCTATGCCGGCGATGATGCGACCAGCAATGACCATAGCCAACGCACCAGAACCTTCGGCGCTGACTTGAAGAACCTGACCAAGACATGTTATGAACATGCCCAACATGGCAGCGTAGCGACGGCCGAGCCGGTCTGCTGCTGGGTGGGCAAGGAAGATGTAGCTCAACCAGGTGCCGAGGTAATAAATGGCAGTAATGAGACCGCTTTTGGAAGCGTCGGGGCTTTGGAGAGCCTTTTTGAAGCCCGGGTGGACAAGCACCGACGCAAGAACGCCAACATTGTATCTAATCAGGGGCATATAGTTAGCTCCAGATTTAGGGGGATGGATTCATTCAGGTTTATTAGAGCGAAAACAAACGTACCCCCAGACGAAGGACCCAAGTGCGAGAAAAAGGCAGAAAAAGTGGAGGCGCCACGCGGCCGTAGAGAAACCCAGGTCTATTTTCCAAGCCGACATAATGAGTGGAGATTGTGAAGGTGATGTGGATGTATGAAAGAGAGAAGAAAAGTTGGAGACAGTAAAAACTTTAGTACCTATAGTGAGGTGGTTGGCCCCATTAAGAGAATGAGCGCTCATTCATATATCAGGTAAAAAATGATTGGCAGCTGATGGGCCAAATTCCCTCACCGCTCACGCGGTAGTGGTTACGAGCCAGCTGCTCTTGAGACCGATGAGGTGTAGGATGGTGGGATGGTGGTATTTTCTGGGGTCATGGCCGGGCTCGGCGCGGGGTAGTTTACGTGTTTTTATTTTATTGTACATTGAGTGACATATTACATCGTGACTACCGCAATGGTCAGCTGGTCATCGCCGATCAGAGATGTTTGTGGGGGGTAGTGTATACAACCCTAACCCAAAGACATAGGCCACGATCTTTTTTTGCTTCCATTGACAAGCAATCGGGGCTTCTACCTAATAACTAGACTGGTTCTGGTAATATGTAAAGTTGCTTGCTACACATGAATTACCTTTGCGGACAGACGGTAGGTTCGTATTACTGGTTCCTCTCTTCAAAGACCATTGCGCCAAGCAACAGAGAGGTGTAGCAGCCACTTCTGTTTTGGGCGTGGGCGCGGAGGAGCTGATTACCGAATCAACCAATGTCTCGTGGGTATCTTGTGGCTGACTCGGGTAGCAATCTTGCATCTTGCATCTTCACTGTCAGCCTAGCGGATTCCAACTTTTACGTCGGTATATCTTTCCACTGTCCAGACCTCCTTTCACTCCTAATATTTTGATCTGAAACCTGGGATGTTCAATTGACAAACGAATTGACAGACACGCGGCCAGGGCGGCAGACCATGTTCAACAGATAAGACGATCGCTCACTCGTCCGGGTTCTTGACACCGCCTATATCACTTGGAACTAATTACACTTTCACGCTCCGACATTTCGTTCAAGTTGTTTCAACCAGGAACGGCTTCATTGGCGATCTCGGCAAAAAGCTCCACGGCTTATCGGGATGAGTAATGGGACGCAATGATGGCCTCGATACGCGTCCAAGACAGGGCTGCTTCCCCGGAGACCAGTGGGGACACAGACGATGATGAGTGCCAAGAGCTCCGAGTCTCGTCGCAATCTCCTGGCATAAGCGATGACAACCCAAAATCAAAGCAGAGAAAGAAGGCTGGCTGGCTCGATCTGCCAAACAAGGACCAGCTCTTCATCCTCGCCATGTGTCGGCTTTCCGAGCCGCTGTCCAACGTTTGTTTGTTACCGTATATATTCTTCCTGGTGCGGTCAGTGCTTCTCCCCGAGCAGGTTTCCCAAGATGCCGTAGTAGCCACGAATAGCAGCCACGAATAGCAGCCACGAAAACCTCGCCGCCGACATCTCAGCCTACTCTGGGTTGCTAGTTGCATCCTTCCCCCTGGCCCAATTTGTCGTTTCACTGCCCTGGGGACGGCTATCCGACTCCCATAGCCGCAAATTCTCCATCGTTGCTGGCTTGGCCATTTCTGCCCTCTCAAATGCAGCCTTTGGTTTCAGTCAATCCTTTGCGGCCTTGCTTTTCTGGCGGACACTGGCGGGGCTGGCGAACGGCAATGTTGGCATCATGCGCATCATGACGGCTGAGATCGTAAAGGAGCCGAGGTTTTTGACCAAAGCCTTCCTGCTACTACCGCTTGTGTTCAACACGGGGATGATGATAAGCCTGGCGTTGGGTGGGCTACTAGCCGATCCTGTCGCTAACCTGCCCTGGTTGTTCGGCCAGGAGGGTGTGCTGAACTGGAGCGGTAACAACAAAGGCGTCCCGTGGCTGCTAAAATATCCATTTGCGCTTCCAGCCCTGATGAATGCCAGCATACTTAGTGTCGCGCTCCTGCTAGCTGTTTGCTGGCTTCGCGAGACGCTGGCAGGAAAAGAAGACGGACGAGACTTTGGGGTTCTCATTGGACAGACAGTAGGCCGCTGGGTCAAACAAATCTTTCTTAGGCATCAGGGGTTAGCGTATATGCCCCTGAGTGCCAATGACAACTACGGCTCCGAGTTGCTTCAAGGCCAGCATGAGAACGAATCTTCCGTCGAGCTTGATGAGATTAAGGAGACCAGAGAAACAGTAGCTGTCGTCGAGAGCCAACCTCCTACTCCACCAGCTGTTTCAACGAAGCGGGAACCTCTCCGTTCCATCCTGACAAGGCGCACTGTTGGCGCTCTCATTTCTTTCGGTCTTTTACCGTTGCACAATTCCGCATTCATGGTGAGTCGACTCTCCGTCCAAGCCTCTCACAGCTGATATCCAGTGCTCACAGTGAATTTATGCAGCACATTTTCCCAGTCTACCTCTCTACGCCACATGCCCACGGGAGCACCCACACCAATTTCCTTGCCTTCACCGGCGGCCTAGGATTGCGATCGTTAACAATCGGCATCTGGTTATCCGTATTCGGCATCTGTGGTATCCTCCCCCAACTGTTTATATACCCCCGCATGCAGACTCGGCTGGGAACGCTCGGCGTTTTCAGGATTTCGTTGGTTTTATTTCCACTTGTTTCTCTTCTCGCACCATACATGTCACCTTTGCCCGAAACTGGTCGTTTGTCGTTCGCCAGGTGGTTTGGACTAGGCATTATCGTTTGGGGTCAGATCATGGCAAGAACAATGGCAATTCCGAGCACCGTGATTCTCCTGACCGAATCCGTCCCGAACAAGCGACTGTTGGGAACCTTGCACGGTGCGGGTAACATGTTGGCAAGCCTGGCCAGGGCGGTTGGGCCGGCCGTAGGTGGGGCCGTTTATGCTGTTGGGGTCAGAGAGGGCGTCGTTGGTGCCGTTTGGTGGTTTTACTTGGTTGTCGTTGCCCTCATCGCGACGGGGTGGTGTTTCATTGCTCAGGGTGAGAAAGATGAGGAAAACGAAGAGACATGAGAATTGGGATGGTCCTGCTTTCTTTTGAATCTTTGTAGCACATATATCATATATATTTCTTGTAATACTAGATGGCTATAAGGATAGATTCAGGGTCGCTGGGCTAAAGGGAAACTCACAGAGGGGATAGAAATTGAGGATCTGGGCGTTTCTTTTTGGAAAAAGAGCTGACCTATATGGGCGGCGACACGACAACATCTTTGTCATTGGTTCCATCTTCGTCACACACGACACAATATGTCGTCTAACTCCTTCCACCGCTCGTTCCCAACACAAGGAGTGCACCAAAACACATCATCTGGGTCAACCGCGCGTTTTATCTGAAGAAGACGTGCGTAGTTGTCACCCCAAAAAGCGTGCTGCCACTCTGGCTCGTAACGATTGGCCTACAGACCCAAGTCAGAAAAACCGCCAAGTCATATATCTTGCAACCCTACTGTCCTGGGTGCCTGACTCGCCTCGTTTATGTAGGCGCCTGTGCCTGGGCTTAGTTCGCGTAGTGCCGCAGTAAAGGCGTTTGTTTGCGCGATCGCCGCCTCTCTCGCTGTTGCGTTCAGGGGTACGAAGCTGACACTAGCAGCTACAAATTGAAGAAAGAGACAGAGTACAATTCGTCAGCATAAAGCTCCTGTAGAATTTATCCCTTCAAGCTTTCAGTGGTGATCTTGACTTACTTGCGTGGACATATGTCCTCCTCCAAGCCGGGTTTGCCGCTGTGGCGCCTCCTCGTGGTTGAGCATGCCACACTCCTTTTCCAGAAACAATATACACAGTGGCCTGGCCACCATCGGCAAATTTTTCGAACGCCAGCTTTGTGGCTGTGGCGTTGGCTGTCAGCGCTGGGCCGTCAAGTAGGCGCGAGCCCATGACGTTCCCATACCCAACTGGCGACGGGTCGTAGTTCTCTTCGTACCTGTGCGTTCGTCCAGTAATCAGTCTTGGACGGAACATGAAGTATTGGTTATAAACAAGCAATACGTACCAGGCGCCAAAAGACGGATAATATGTCGTATTGGTAAAGAAGACAAAGCCCGGCCACGTGCTGTTGATATGCGCAAATAGGGGCTCGAACTGGTTTAGAATAGTGGATTCGTTGCGTGTATTCAGCATGATCACCTTGCCAACAATACCGGTAAACCGAGCTTGCCCACCCTTGAGACTGTTCCCAGCTGCCTTGAAGATGATGGGGTAGCCAGAGACGCCAGCGTCTGCAAGCTCGGGGAACTGGCCGAGGAAGTAAGCGATAGCGTCGAAGGCATGGGGGCTATCGGCGGCCGTGGCGAACTGAAACGTGAGGCTCATGACTTCTGGACTCGGGATCGTCTTGATCGTGACTGATGTTAGGACTCCGAATGTTGAGCCGCCTCCCTAATAACATAGATTTTAGTCCTGTCTTTAGCTGTCTCTGGCGGATGGGCTGGGTGAGAAAGCAAAAACACCTACGCCTCTCATAGCCCAGAACAAGTCTGTGTTTTGGCACTCATTTGCAGTTAGAATCTCCCCGGATGGGGTCACAAGCTCCAACTCCAGCACTTGATCAGCAGCCATCCCATAGTGAGGAGCCAGTATGCTGTGGCCACCTCCGGTAATGAAGCCCCCTAGAGCCACTGTCCTGCCGTTGCCCCCGACAACTGTTTGGTTCGCAAGAGCGGTTGAACGGTATACTTCCAACATCTGAGTCCCTGCTGCCGCGGTTATGGCATGTCCGGGGATGATAGTATTGCAGCCCCATGGCTGAAATTCCGTGTCGTGCATGTCGATTCCCTTCATGTGATGAACCCAGATCGACAACGAGTTGGGCGCACTCGAGCGTCCGACGTAGTCATGCCCACTGTTCTTGACGATGAGTCTGATATTGTGTGTTCGTGCTGTGATGATGGGAGAGGTCAGTTAGGACTTAGATTGCGAGTCCTTGGAGATGTCAACAAACCAAAGCCGATTCCGGATTTCACGTGTTGTGCTACCGTAGCATTTACCACATATACGGGGTATCCTGCCGGACTGCAAGGCAGTCTTGGGTCGGGCAGACAGGTGTCATTGGCCCAGTTGTTCCAGATCGCAGACACTGGGTCTTCAGTGTGTATCGTCTCGCCAAACCAGGAGGCCTGTACGGTAGGGCACTCAACCGCATTGTACGAGGCCTGTCCTGGGTGGCAGACTGCGCCGGGGGGAGTCGGCTGGATTAGCCGCCCGTCGATCGATGTGTTGAAAGCGGTCCAGATCTCCGCGGAAGGCCAACTGTCGCTGCCAGGCACTGCCTTGCATTGAGAGCTTTCAACTTTCCTGTCGTCTCCATATGCCCCAATGACTGCGCACGCCAAGGCAGCGAGCGATACGCCAAACTTTGGCATGATTAAAGGTGGACCACGAGGCTTGGCTGATCCAGGGGAAATGTTGAAAAGACAAGCGACCCTAGGGGGCATATAAGAAGAACACGCCATTGCCCCCCCCACATTCTGCAATCAGAATAGGTAACTTTCGCCCTGCCTGGTCCTATCACATTGTAACATGAATACTGGTCATAATACTGCCTAGGGGCAATCTCTATGGCCTTTATATGATGGGAATCGGCCCATGTAGCCAGAGAGCAATAAGACCACAATATACGGAACGTGGCTTCCCTTATCAAGGGAGATACCAAAACGGGGGTCATTCTTAGCTGGCGGTTTTATATGTTGTCAGTAGGTAACCATATGCAGCGGAAGACGTGGAATTGACATTTCTTATCGTCGTGACACATTTATTTTCATTGTGCTAATTAGCTATAAGAATTACAGCCGACCGGAGACTTTTCTTCAGTGGGTGACAAAATCACTCCATCCAAAATCAACGCACCGGTGGTCATGGACTCCGAGGCTGTGAAACCGCTGCTGTCTTGGATCTCGCTTCGCGAGTGCCGATCATTAGTACCGAGATAAGTGCCGTCGAATATAGGGGTAACACTACCGGGAACGGGCGGTTAAGCACGAAGCCGTGCTCTACCTTTCCACCAAAATGGCAATAAAGTATTGTTCTGGGCCCTTTTGGGTTATTCATTTCAAGACTGGGGGGTTTGTGCTTGCGTCATTTGATTACAAAAGTGCTCCCTGACGTTTCATGATCCTGAACTTACCCAGGCGGTTCGTTACGTCGGCCCTTAGCCATGTGACATCCAACATACCACTGATAGATAGATACTCCCTCATATTGTTTTCAGTGCTCTGAGATGATAGTCGTCTGGATGCCTTCATTGCGGCACAAAAGGACCCAAATCTTTCCAAAAGTCGCAGCGTTTGCCCCTGCCGCCTTCCCACAGATACGCATTCGCCACCGTGATGTTATTTAGCAAACCGGGGCCTCTGAGCTGCGTCACGGGTATCCCAAGCACTGAAATCGCTGTGTAGGCCATACCACCCGTCTGGTTGAGATTAATGAGTGATGGATTGGCGTCAGTCCAAGGCGGCCTAGTTATTAATCGAACTCTGTCAGCTATTTTTCTTTCCATTTAGAAACTGGCTGCTGAAACACCAGCCCAGACAATCCTTCGTCATAATTTATCAATTTTCTGCCACCCCCTTTTTCCTTTGTTTTGGTTGTTTTTGGCAACTCGGGCATTGTCCAAACACCTGATGGAATAGGGGTTGGAAAATTGCGTGATACATACCAATTACTCGCCGGGTGAGGCGCAGTAGGATTCGGCGACGACCGGCCGTTTGCAAATTCATTCGATATAGAGGGATTTCCTGTGATAACAAAGTTGCCATATATCTCTAGGTGTCAAGATCAGTACTCTCACTGACAAGTCTGTTTGGTCGATCTTGGTTAAATAAAAAGATTCGCCTACTTCGAAAAGCCGTGACAATGTCCGGCCCTTGATTCTCCGTAGGTGGACCATAATACGCCGCAAGGTCTGCGGCGTGGACAGCAAATGGCACTGAGTATTGGTAATAGTACGCTTCCCGGCCGTGGCCCGTGAAGGCAGAGGCAAACCAATGGGCGGGACAGACTATTGACGCCTCGGCGTATATATTCTGAAAGGATACCGGTTAGCAATCAGTTCTTTGTTTGGCAGTCGGTCTTCAGGACTAATTAAATATGAGAGAAAGGCCTACAAAACATCGCTGCTGCTGGCCTGTGGCAACCTGGCTGATATTCACTGCAGTTCCGGGGCCATAACCGTCCGTGTCGTATTTCACAGCAGCAGGGTCGGTGGGACCAATACTGCTCGGATACGCGGCCAGTATGCTTGAAACGTTTGTCTTGGATAGATTGGGGAAATTTGACTTAATCCAGGCAACCAAGTCATCCTGTGTCACGATATTTGACGGAGGGATCAGAGAGCCTTCGTTTGCATTATTCTATGAAGGTTGGTCGCCGAGTCAGTATTAAAGTGAATATGGGTGGGAAAGACCGAGAAAACACAAGAACTTGCCCCAACAAGCAATCTTAGTCCATTGACTCGGCGTTGGCCAAGCTGAATACTGGGTGGTCCAGTAACATAAGTACCATCTGTGACTGGGATAAAAGCCCTAGATAAAACATCAGAACTATGAGATTTTGCCATCAAAGCAGCATTATGTGGTTATGTACTAACCAGTTTCCAATCGGAGTAGGAGGGTTTGTTGACACCAGATTTGCAGCATACTGCAGCAACAGCGAGTCTTTGGACACTAGGCAATCAAAGACAGCTACCGCTCCCGTCAAAGGGCATCCTACAAGAGACACAAAGGCAAGGTAGTTTTGTATAATCCTTGGGTCGTTGTAGTATGGCTGCGTCGGAATCCAGGGCGATGCTGCAATTATCTTTGGCAATGCCAAATTCAAAACATGTTAGCTTCAAATATAATTATCCTGGATCAAAGATTGTCATATATTCTGATAAGGCCACCTCGAAGACTCACATTCTTGAACAGTGCTATCCCCAAAGCGCCATTCTGGGCCGTGGCATGCAACAGCACTGAACCGCCGCCTGCTGACTCGCCAGCCACCGTGACTCGAGCTGGATCGCCTCCAAACTTGGCGATATGCTTCTGTACCCACTCAAACGCAAAGTGCTGGTCTAGAAGACCGGCATTAAGTAAACCGCGAGACCTGACCTCGGGCGATGCCAGGAACCCAAATACACCGAGCTAGTTGATAAGAGTTAGTAGTACTAGTACCCTAGGTAGTATTCAGCAGGCCAATCTGTCGGGCGTTGGACAACTATACACACCCGATAGTTGATAGAAACAACGAGTAAGGCATTCCCGTTTGAGTTGACAAAGGCGGTCATATCGCGTGACCCATCCCCGAGCCCGTAGCCGCCACCGTGGATGACCACAAGAACGGGGATACTCGAGCTGGAACCAAGACCTGCTGGGGAATACACGTTGAGGAACAAGCAGTCTTCGTTCCCCGGGATGAATGGTGCGCCTGGGTGCGAGGGCAGTGCTTGAGGGCATGCGGGCCCAACGGTATCTGCGAGCACAATTCGGCGGTCGATGGAAGGGGATTGGGGGGCTTGCCATCGAAGTGCCCCAACTGGCGGCGCTGCATAGCGTATTCCCTTCCATACATTGACTTGTGATGAGGAGTTGCTGATGCCGGTGTACAAGCCATATCCAAGGTCAACCGTCAGTTGGGGCAGGTCACAGGCTGTGGAATTCATTAGTGAGGCAAAGAGCGCTGTAGAAGCCCATTTTCGAATCATGACGATCATCTTTCCGGGCTTGGTGGTGACAAATCCGGGGAGGTTCCAATGATTGTACTCAAAAGTTACTGAATACTTTCTCTTGGTGCAAAGGGGCGGGGATGTAAGATGAGAGAATTACCGGAGGGTTCCGATGGATCGTACATTTTGAAAGAGCAATTCTTCCATTTGTCCAGGCCCCTCGTGGTACCTATATATGCATATTACCCCAAGTAATAATATTACCCGGCAGTCACTGGTGCCAACCCATTGAAATGGCTCACAACACGCGTCCCTGTCAACGTCATACAGTTGATTATTCTAGCCATACCAACTTGGTTGGATTACCTATCTCCTATATCCATTCGTGCCATCGCACTCCAACTTTTCGAACACAGGGAAATGACGCTCCAATTTACCAGGCGGCCCTGGTCTTTCCGGTTTGTGTCCAGCGTGCTTCAGCCACACCGGCGCTGCAAGGCCGACACCTTGGCTGCAAAGTCCTGGTTCTTGGCCGCCCCCAGTTCGTACACCGGGTGTCCAATGCTGTCGTGGATTCCAAAAGATGACGTCTCGCTGCTTGGGGTGTCAACTTGGTTGTTCGAATAGGCGAATCCGAAGGTAGTCTGGTATTGCGGGTCGAGCTGGGTGAAACCAATATCCACGTCGCCCCATTTCGAGCATCCTGTGCACTTGACAGTGAGTTGCCAATGCGTTGCGTTTATATGGGTCCCAGTCTTGAGAACCTCATATTTTGCGGTGGGGTATTCCGGGGGAGTGTAGTAGCCGCTATTAGGAGGTTAGATATGTTAAAAGTACGCTGGAAAGGGATCGGGAGGACGAGGGGACGACATACTAGGCAATTCGGGAAGACACAACAACGTTATTGGTACCGTTGGCCCAAGCAATGGCTAGGGGATTGTATGTCATGGATCCTCCCCACGCGAGGCCAGCCCAGCCAACTTCGATGGGGGCTACAATCTGAAGGACCGTGTCGTAGACGAAATCGGCAGGCAAGGGGTCAGGAATAGCAACACGGTAGGTGATATGGCTGTTGGTGGTATACGAGGCAAACTTCAGCCCAGTAACGCTGTCCACAAACTGCTGCGAGTCGGCGTCGAACTGTCTGCGCCCTTTACAGAATTAGCGATTGCAAAAAAAAAAAAAAAAAAAAAAAGAAAAGAGGGGCGAAGAAAGAGTCAGCTCACCGAGGCCGAGGAAGGCAGCCACGCCGGTAACACCACGAAGCATATGCATTTTGGGCTTTTTTATTTGATGGGAGATATGACGGGGACGGTGGAAGGCAAGAAGCGGTTGAGCACGGCACCCAAGTGCTTTTATACAGCTCCCCTCGTGGTGGCGGCTACAATTGGGTCAAATGGGACCGACCAACCAGGGAAGATATTCCCTCCGTTCTGGAACCTCTTTTCCGTTAATGCGAATGGGGATATTTCCAATATCGAGCAGGGCTTGGTGACACTGCCAGCCGGCCCACAAAGCTCCGGCCATCAGGGAGAGGCGGCACACCTGGCCGAGTGAGCGAGTGAGCGAGTGAGCGAGTTACGCCAGAAGTGGCGCGCCCAAACCCTGTGACCTGGGTAGCCATCGATGAATGACATGTAACTTGAATGCACGCTGCTTCGTAGAATGTCTTGGACAACAAAATGAGGCGGTAATCAACTTTGGTATGGCTCCGGTTGGCTCACTTGAGCCCAGCTCGATTCTCCGTAATTGCGCCTCAGGGGTGTCCCATTTTTGGATTTGGATGACACATTAATAACTGGTAGAGGCACCATCATTTCCAGCGAGTGAATTGGAGACGCAAAGAAGGGACCTGGGAGAAATGACGTCTCGCTGGGCGGATGAGAATGCAAGGTCCTTGATTGGAAGGCTAAAGCGATTGATCTCGTCGATAGATGAAATACTCGCCGATGCGGGGTGCTGTGAGATATTAAGCGGAGCGGAACGGAGGGAACAGGTCTCCTTTTGTTGAAGATGAGCATTGAGCGAGAAACAAGGGAGCGGAAAGAGGCTGATATTGACAATAGGGGGGCGCTGTATTAGGCTAATTAATCTTGGCTGGGGAACACGAACTGGTCCGAGAGATGGAAAGGGCGGACTCTGCCGAAAATAAAGGGACTTTGTATTGATGCAAGGGGCCCGTCTTGAGTGAGCATTCTCTCGATCGACCACCCCTTTCGAATTCCTGGTGGGGGGTTTGGAATCCTGGATGCTATCCGAGGCTGGGCAGACTCTTGGCAGACGTGTTTCCCAGGCGAGCGGACTCCCACTATCAACCAGGCCCTGATGTGGCCCGAAATACATATTGACGTATTCTGAAGCCTCTACTTGAGATGCTCTTATGGGAGAGCTGTAGGAAAGAGGGTCGTGGACTAGCGGGGGGAGAAGGTGCCGAGATAGGGAGACGAGGGACAAGTGAGGAGGAGGAAAGTCGTGCTGAGCCTGCGATTGCTCGCTCCGCCGACTCTGGCGGACTAGGGTACCACCCACCCTGACAAGTTAGAATGGAACACAACTGTATAAAAAGAAATATAAAGAGGGAGAGAGACAAAATATAAGTTTCAATATACATGCAATATAAAAGTTGAGATGTATGAAAGGAATGAAAAGTTTCTGGAAGGCGGACGATGATGTTTTGGGGAGGCTCCAGATGGCCCCGCCAAGTCTGGCCAAGCCTTCATCAATGGAGGTACCTTATGTATGCTGTACCTACGTATGTATACCTATGTACATACGGGATGCACTAAAAAAATCCGAATTGTACTAGCCAGATGAGCTTACTGCCATAAGTAAAGCGGCCGCCCAGAAGGGGCCTCGCTCCAAGCGGCTATTTTTCGGCGGAGAGAAGTAGATGTGAAAAAGTAGAAAAAGGCGGCATCTAGGCCGTAGGAAGTAAGCGTTATTAACTAATAGGATCCGGATTTTTTGAGTGCATACGGTACAGTACTCCGTATGTGCTGTACATGTGCCTCGGTATGTATATACTTCTCGATGAAGGATAGCCTTATTACCCCGCGCTCTTCCCTGAGGTGCCTTTCCGCCACCTCACCAACGAACATTCAAGGTTCTAACTGTGCTCAAACAAAAACCGTTTGGTTCCTCATGTTTCGAAGTGATTCCCGTCAGCCCTTCTTTTATGTGTAGTTTCGTCTTTGAGTTTACAATCCGTGATCCCAACTGCTTCAGCCAGCGCTGGTGGATGAATCCGTCTGGACTCTGGGGTGGGACGGACTCATTCAAAGAAAAACCCCGCTTCCTGTCCCAGCTTCTCCACGATAATGCGGTTGCGACATTTCCATGTTTTGCTGAGCTCCATTCTTCATGAACCAGAGTTAAACAAACACTGATCCACCCGAGTGCAACAACATCTAGAACCAAGATATAATAAATACATCATCCTTCCACAGACAGCATGGCGAGCGCAATGAGGTCGACGGCGACCCGTCCTTCCTTGCACACCATCCTCCCCCCGCTCATCCTCGGCACGGCCACGTTCAACACCCAGTATGTCTCAGATCCGCACGCCATGCCCTACCGCGATATTGTCGCGCGAGCCATCGAGCTGGGCGTCAACGCCTTCGACACGAGTCCCTACTACGGGCCGTCCGAGATCCTACTCGGCAGCGCCCTGGACGCCCTCATGAACCCCGCTCCCTCCGAGTCCGACCCGTCGCCCGTGCCGCTGCCGCGGTCTAGTTTCACCCTCGTCACCAAGTGCGGGCGCATCGTCATGGACGAGTTCGACTACTCGCCCGCCTACATCCGCTACTCTGTGCTGCGCAGCCTGCAGCGCCTCCACACGCCGTACCTGGACCTAGTATATGCCCACGACGTCGAGTTTGTGTCGGCAGCCGAGGTGCTCGCCGCCGTGCGCGAGTTGCGGCGCCTGCGCGACGAAGAGGGCCTTGTGCGCTACGTCGGGATCAGCGGCTTCCCCGTCGATGTCCTCTGCCATCTTGCGGCCATGGTGTTCAAGGAGACGGGAGAGCCGCTGGATGCCGTGCTGAGCTACGGCCATTTCACCATACAAAACCGGAAACTTGGCCTGCCCTGGGTAGAGGGGGACAGCGGCCACAGTAGCGATATTGCTGGGAGCGACAGCCCGTTGGCAAGATTTAAGGCATCAGGTGTTGATGTTGTGCTCAACGCTAGCATCCTGGGCATGGGTTTATTGACCTGCCGTGGCATCCCTGCGGACCCCGAGCCGTCTGCAGATGACGCCCCATCACCGCTTGCCAAGTGGCATCCTTCACCCCCCGAGCTGCGTCTCGTATGCAAACAGCTTGCCGATGTCACGGCGCAGGCAGGCGAGCGCCTGGAATCGGTGGCAATCCGCTGGGCGCTGGAGGAGTGGGCTCGGGTCGGAGGAGTAACAGATCTCGGCGTATCCTCTGGATCCGTGCGAGTTGGCACAACAGTCTGCGGTGTGTCATCTATCGCCGAGCTTGAGGAGACTGTAGCAGAATGGCAAGGAGTTCTCTCCGGCATTGGTGGTCAGCCCGCGAGCACTACTACAGCCGATGGCGCACACGGTTCGGCACGGCGAGAGGAAGTGATGGAGCTGGTCCAAAAGGGGCTCTGGCCAGTGCTGGGGTCGTGGAAGGATTATGCGTGGGCGAGCCCAGGCCCTGACTTTGTGAACACCAGGCGAGAAGAGGACAAAGGAACCGCCCCAAATGATGGCGTAATAGCTGCACACAAGGCAAGTTTGGCCACGAAAGCAAGGTAACAGCTGCATAACCAAAGGGTAGCCCTTTATAAAACGGTCTCAATGATCTGTCAAGGAACTGTAATATTGCCAGGTAATATTTACTTCTATTTCAAGCAAATGCTGTACGACTCTTAAATCCGAGTCAAAAAAAGACAGTGATCCATAGCTTGGGCCATGCCCGTGTTGGTAAACTCCAAACTCCGTCCTTCCACCTCCATGGTTGCCATTCTTGATCATACCTTAGACCTTCAACTTTCCTCCCAGACGGCTCCGAATGAACAGGGTGCAAGGGGGGATAAAAAAGAAAGCGGGAGCAGAGCTATATACATACGACTGTTCAATTCACCAACCTTGTGCTATTGCCCCCCCCCCAATGCTATGATGCTATACAAAGAGGGATGAGTGCATGTGCCACCTCTGCAGGCTTGCCCATCCTGACGGAGAAAGAAAACAGTTCAATGCGACATGGCGGACCGTAACACTTTAGGCCTGCCATCGTCTGCGTCCATATCATTTTCATGATGCATCATCACTCTTCGTCCCCGTTCTGCAGCATAGGATCAGGTCATTGCACCACTACTGCGTTACCTCACGCGGATGCTCCACAGTCGTTTCGTAGCCAAGTTGCTTAGAGTCTTCACCAATATCACCATCGACTGGTAGAGGTGTTGTGGGCGTCACGGTTACCTTGGGTGGTGGTAGCCGGCCCGTGTCAGGGTGTGTTGCGCCTTGTCCAGGGTGAACATTCTCTTTCCGAGCTCCGAGAGTGAGAGGAGAGGCATCTTCTACTCGCTCCGTCTCGGCGCCGTCGCATGCCTGTTCTGACTTGGCCAAGGTGATAGAAACTGTTGAAGTAGTGCCAGAGACCTGCTGAGGCTGCATGTCATTATGACCGTCCGATTTCTTGTCGTCCCCTTTCTTATCGGCCTCGATCCGGCTCAGACGCCTTCCAGCATTTTCACCCTCCAAACTTACGCCAACTACTTCTGCTAGGCTCCTAAAGTTGAACATGGGTTCGGTGCTCGTGCTCGGGTCTCGGTCCCGGTCTTGGTCGCCACCATCCTCACTAGCGCCGGAGCGACTCCCGAGACTGATGCCGCTAGCACGGGGGTCATAGAGATGTGAAGGCGAGGCGTAGCTGCCGGGTTGGCTGTCCACAAGCGATGACGATATAGACGAAGCGCTGCTCATCTGTCGAAGATGAGAGGGCCCGGCTGAATGGTGCGGGGACGGGATAGGGCGAGGAGTAGTATTTGACGTGGTCGCCGCAGCCCCGGCGGCAATCGGCTCAACAACATGGGTCTCGGCTCCCTCTGGAGTTGCCGGGGGACCCCTATCCACGGCTTTCCCCTTATCTTTCGAATTCGGATCCGGTACCGTCGTGCCGGTATTTGCTATGGCATTGGCGACACTGGCCTCAACCCGTAGGTTGCTGGCACCACTATTCCCGCGTTTCCTTCCGAAGCCCAAGCCAGGCAGGCTCAAAGTACTTCCACTAGCAGAACTATGTCCACTGCGGCCGTCGAGGCCCTCATATGGCCCACTGTGCTTGGCCGCGGTCTTGGCGGCCTTTCGTTCTTCCTTCTCTCGTTTCTTGGCTTCTTTTTTCTCTTCCTTTTCTGCCTTTCGTTTGCGCTCCTCCTCGGCCGCTAGGGACAGTCGTATAGCTTCCATAAACATCATATCCTCGAGGTCTTCCATCCGACTACGCCGGTGGTCACCACGCCCCGAGCTGCCTCTAGGGCCAGGTTCAAGTGCAATCTGCGAGGGGGTCCCTGGACCACTGTCGCCGTGAGCTCCTTCAGCATGGCCGGCTCCTCCGGGAGAAGCGGCGGCAGATGCCGACCCCGAGCCTCCTGTGTTTCTCCGTCCAAACCGGCTGCGAAACACTCGTGTCTCGGCGTTGCCCATAAGGAATGCCGCGGTATGCAAAGCCGTGGCAGCGGCTGCTCGTCTAGCTTGGTGCGCCCGCGCTGCCTGCAGCTTAGATGCCCATTCTGGTCGAATCCTATCCGTCAGAATCACATTTGAGGCATGGGCGGACAATGATGTAGTGCGGCGGCGGCCGGCACTGCTGCTAGGAGAGGAAAGTCTAGGCGACAGAGTAGCCGAGTTTAGGGAGCTACTCGAAGACATGGCCGTATTCATAGTCCCCACCACGGTAGGAGGAACGGTATATGCCAGACCGCGGCGGAAAGGGGGCGGCTCATAGGTGACGCCAAAGTCAGGCTGTGTGCAATACGGACAGCAGGCGGGCTCCGAAACCAAAAGGCCAGCAGCCTCTTCGGGATTGTGGTTCGGGTCATTCTCGTTGTGTCCTTCTGGGAAATGCGGGTCTGGCCGTTTGATCTGAACAAAACACTCGCTGCAGATCTGTTGGTCGCAGCATCGCGTGTGATTCAAATACGGCGGGTAAGACAAAAAGCAGATGGGGCATTCCGTGGCATCCTTGTACAGGAAGACCTCAAGGGGTCGTCCGTTGACAAATGGGTCATTAGGCAAGTTAATCTCACGAGGTACAATCTCAGTGGTCGAGCCATTGCGAGATGTTCCACCCAGAACCGCCGCAAGGGCCTTTCCACGGGGCTTAAAGGGCGAACTTGTTCTCGGGGGGTGGTTTGAAGCAGGCGAGGGAAGTGCAGAGCCAGCGTTGGACTGGCTATGTTCAGAAGTCACAGATTGGGTGCGGCCGCCCATCGGCACAGTCAGGTTATTGAGGTTTTGGGTTGAAGCCATGGGGGAGTCGGGGGGTGTTTGGTCGGCAGGGGGAACGGGCAGGCCTCGGGCTGCAGCAATGATTTGAGGCTCAGTCCACTGGTCGTCAACATCGTTGAGCCCTCGCCAGAACGGAGCGATCTTTCGCTCAATCTTGAAGGACAAAGTCAGCATCGCCCTATGTCATCTTAGGTTCGCTAGCATGCATCCATCTACACTTACC
Organism: Lasiosphaeriaceae sp. G1095; assembly: GCA_027569635.1. Classification (NCBI taxonomy): domain Eukaryota; kingdom Fungi; phylum Ascomycota; class Sordariomycetes; order Sordariales; family Lasiosphaeriaceae; species Lasiosphaeriaceae sp. G1095. The sequence continues at coordinate 59,212 of JAPDFK010000042.1, forward strand.
TGTAATTGCCGGACAATGGACTTATTGAACTCTTCAGGGCCGGTGTACGTTCCCATAGTGACCAGGTAGCCGCCATCGACACTCTCTTCTCTCATGCTCCGCGTTCGTTCCTCGATCCTGGCTACTCGTTCTCTCTCCAGCCTCCGCGCCTCTCTCTCCTGCTTTGTTTCTCTGCGCTCGTAAGGTGGCTCGGGGTGAGAGCTGGAGCCGGTGGGGGACCCGAGCCCAAGAATGCCGCCCAGATCGCCCCGGCTGACGCGATTCCGCCTGGCGGATGATCTGTCGGAGGGCATGGAGGCGGATGCGCCGGGCTCGAGGCCGGGAACGAGGGTAGCGTGGTGGCCGCGGTGGGTTTGATCACCACCACCACGGGACTCCTTTGTGCTCGCATTTCCCATGATTGCTGCGGCCCTCACTGGGCCAAGAACGTCATTCACGCGTCGTATTGATGGCTGGTGTAAAAGCCGCTCGTCGAGGCAGATGGGTCTTGTCCCAGGTTTCGACGGAGAAGTCGGGAGAGAGGAGGCGGGGTCGTTAGGGCCGGCTTAGGGGAGAATGACGGCAGACAAGCCAGGGCTTGCGTCCAAAGCAGTGGCCGGGATGGGCCTGTCGGGTCGAATTAGGACAGCGCGGGAGATGGCCGCCAGGGAGCAAAAGGCAAAAGTGAGTGCCCGCTGCTCCTCGGCCACACGAAGCTCCTGTTAATGCACGGGAAAGGTAGGCAGCTACCTAAGCTGAAGCGCTGTTGCTATTGCTGTTGTGGCCGGAGATGGGGATGGTCAGACGGCGGTGGTTGGGCGGGTCAGATTCAAAGAAGATAGGCCTACTAAGCGCCACGCACGCATCCTCGTGGCATGCAACTTGAGTGGGAAAAACGTGCTGCAGGCAAGAAGGGGCTCGGCGCAGTCTGACGGCAATGCAGTTCGCAATGCTAGAGCGAGGGGTTCGAGGGGCGACGGATCAAGACTGCAAGACTGCACAGCAAACCCGATCAAATTGCTGTGTCTGTTGGCGGGTCGAGATTCAGGGTGGAGGTTGGAGCTTGGTGGTGGTGTGGGTGCCAAGAAAGTCGTCAGGAAAACGCCGCTGACAGAACATCCCGGTCACAAGTGGTGCGGGCACAGCTGTTCCTTATGCACCACTTCTGCGGGACCCAGTGGGCCAAACAATCATAGTAACCTACTAACTTGCAAACATTTGATTGTGCGCCGTATTCTGGGATAAACAAGCGCCCGCTTATAATCTGCAAACGGCGAAGCGAAGGCCAGGCATTCCCGCTAATGAATGTTGGATTGAAGATGGAAGCAGGAACGTATTCCAAGTGTGGAGGCAGCCTCTTTACAAATTACTTTGGAAACCACTCTAGGAAGTGCATCTTTCGATGACAACAACATTCTTGAAACACGATAAACCAGCCCATAGTTTCGCCAGCTCTTATCTACAGCTCTTGTTTTGACTGGTTTGTTGGCTAGCACATGGAACACCAACAATCTGGCCCCAAAAAATTAAAAGCAAAGTACCCCCAAGTTCCTGCTTCGGCCAGATAAGAAAACCTACCTCTCTTAGTCAGCATCGTTATGTGGGATTTGCTAACAGCCAAACCTTATAACCGCACCGGTATATTTTCAACGACTCTGCTTTCTGCTTGCCTCCGTTTATCTTTGCCATGAAAATTTGAGTATCATTGTATATTGTAAGCTCATTCCTCCTCAAGTCTCTTAGGCCACAAACATCCATAATTTTGGACAGTCACACCGAAGAACCACCCCCCAGTTGGTCCCTTGGATGAGCGCAGCTAACTCGCATCCGCACCTCAGCCAATGTGGGAGACATATGAGAATATACGATCAAGCTAGGCGTATTATCTTCAGACGTCTCATAGCGACTAAGCACGTGCGTACCTGCACTTTAACAGTGTGAGCATAAGCATGGAGTAAAGATGTACGCCATTTGTTATAATTCTATTTCGATTGGTGAATAAAGTAAAAATAAAGCACGGAGGCCTTACCTAGGCAAAAAGGTTGCCCTCCTTGTTCAAGTTCAAATATGCACAGTATTGTGTCACAGACCCAATTACCTAACTAGTTGATATGTCTCATCGACCACCAAAGAAGGAATGATAGGGCGTCCAAACTATCTCGCCATGTCTTGTTGGGGACATAAATGGCCCTGACATATGACACGTAGGCCAGTACTTTAGTGTTTTGTATCCTTCTACACACGTAAGCACTGGGTGGAATGACTCTTTCTTTTAGACTGTGTTCGTATAAACATTGTCCATCGATATTAATTTCGTCAGGAAGGACAACAGAATTCACATAGATAAGTTGGAATAATTGAGTTCGAAAACTACCAAGAAAGAGAAAGAATCAGTTGTTTTTAGTCCATTCAATTTTAGTATTGAGGAACATTGTCTTGTGAGAAAAGAACATCAGACCCCGTCTTTGTAATTCATCTAAGTCTTGTTTACCCTCAAACATTAAAACTACAAAACATGAACTAATGAAAATATGATTTGAAAGGATGTAGCTCAAAGATACTACACAAGAAACAGCTAGCAGAGTTGTCGTTTATAAATTGGGCGACAGTTACGTTGGACGTAGGTGTTTTGAAAGAATTAATTCATAGGATGAGTATAAACTCAGTTAAGAACTTGTTGTTATGTGCTTGAAATAGGTTGGAGTGGAAAGAAAGTCACATCAAGCTTCAGAAAAACCGCGGCAGTCAGAAAATATACTCGTAAACAAATAGTACGCTTTGTAGCTTAAGGTACGTGTGACGGCAGGCACAATGGAGCCACTACACACCACTGCATTACCCCCCAAAAGGATGCCAGAATCACAAGTCGGCCACTTGTGATCTGAAAGTAGCTTATATACGTTGACGGTGGTCTGCGCCAACCACGCTGTCACGACCCCCAGCCCCGCCTAACTAGAGGTTCGCCAGAGGACCTCGACCCCCCGGGGCTGACGAGCTGCTGGTCAGGACTCTAGTCTAGGGTCTATAGGTTACCGTATATTGCGCTGGGGAAAACACCCACGCCAAAAATAGGGGTTTGTTTATTGTGAGATTCAGGGGGGTGTGACCCTCGTCTCCTTATGTAATATAGAACTAATTTTTTTCTTTTCTTGGCCACCCTTTAATAGGGTGGCCAGCCCACCATCTGATCAGAGGGAGGGCAGTTCTCCTTGGTCTTTTTCAACTGGCCAGGTTAGTTCAGAAGAATCGATTTGCGTTGCCTTTCATGATCTAGTCTTTGTTTTCGACCTATCGGTCAGGCCGGTAGGGCCTTCAGTCAGTCATTCAGTCAGCATTCGGTCAGTCAAGTCAAGTCAGTTAAATTAGTTAAGTCAGTCTTTCATTACCGATCTTTTGCTCCCTTTTCCCGAACCTACGGCTCGCCCTGTCTTGTGTTTTGTTAGTCCTGTGGTGTGTTGTGGAAGACGGAGCTTCCACTTGTGCAATATAGTGCACCCGAAAAGACGAACTTTTTGAAGGAACGCCTTTTCCAACTGCAGTGCTTGAGCCAACAGCCGTTTGACTTGTGATTGTGCCTGCCGTCACAGGACGTGTCCCACCATCATTGGAAATGTTTTCCATCAAATAAGCCGTTCTGCTATCTGACGATGTGCACATAGGGAGGTTTGCGAGTTTGGGTAGGTCATATAGTCTAGAAAAATCTCTTGTCATCTCACCATAACTGGCCTCTCAACTCGAACAGATGGACTTCAGCCATAAATTCATCGTGCTCGGGCCAGTAGAGCAAAATAAGTATTATGATATATACTTTGCTATATAGTGTTAGACAGACAGCGTTATTATTAAGAAGTCAAAAACATATGTCCCTGTCCAATTTGTTGTATTTGGTCTTGGTCACTCGAACACAAACTAAGGAGGCAGCTATCGGGGAGGGCGAGGTCCTCGCTCTCCTTTCCCGATGATTGTAATACAGTTTCTGGGCCAATAATGAGCTATTCAAACACAATAACCTCGCGGACTCTCTTAAATTTCATGAGATATAGTGCAGGGCCATTTTCTTTCAATTTTTGCAAAATGATGTGACCTGCCCGGAAGATGCGACTTTGCTCCTCTCTTTACTTGATGGAGACCACGGTCAACGGAGAGAGCGCAAATAAAAATATTTGGGTCTCTTAAGGAGCCCACATGGTAATACTAAGTTGATACGTATAATGTGGCCGGGGTCGATGCAGGATACATCCAATCTAATCTACCTCGTCCGCCCTGCCAAGATTCGGATGAGACCAAACTGGTAGGCTCGTTCGATTCTGATAAGATTCAATTTCCAGCAGGTGTTCGGAGAGATCATGGCTAGCCTAAAAACGTGGGTTTGCTCCACCCCGTTTTACATTGCGCCCTGCGCCATTCATCATCGCCGGGCGGTGATGCAAGTCACTTTGCACTCAATGTAACCCAAATAAGCACACGAGATGATAGTAGATGATGAGAAATAGAGGGGACTGAATGAGTGGTCTTCAGCACCAACCGGGTATTGTTGTCATCAATGAGAATCCAAGTCGCCCACAATTTGCGGTCGCGGCTCGGTCAGCAAGAGAAGATGGAGAATATGTCTAAACGTAGAACTGAGGTCTCGGAATCGGTTCCGTACTCGTATTCGGAAGATCGAACTTGGCGGCCGCCAGGTTCAAGTGCGAGTTGACCAGCCGGAAGCCAAGCGAAGGCTCAGGATGCGGATCGTGGAAAAGGACCAAGAAAAACAAAACAATGAAAGTTCAAAGGACAACTTCAGCGAGAAAGGGGTGGTGGCTAGGTCAAAATACTCAAGACAAGTCAGGTGAGCGAGGTCGAGAGAATGCTCGATTCAAGATGAAAAGGGAAAGGTGGCGGAGCTGAAGCTAACAATGTTGAAATTTTTGGGATGAAACTTGAGTGTGGGGTAACCTGGAATATTTCGGCGGATGCGGGTTGTCGGGAGTGTACTGGACCCCGAACAGTGGCAAACTGTCACTGGATTCCAGGACTGGAGTCGAGGAAGGGGGAAGTTTTGGAGCGGAATGCGCGGGGCAGAGAAACCCAGGGGCCGCCCCCACTTCAAGAACCCGGGATTGCTGAATCTGTCTCGGTTGGATCATGGATGTTGCAGCCGGGACCTTCAGCGAAGATTTTGAATTGCGCCAGACTGCCAAGACGATCGGCGACCAGTGATATTGCAACGCGAACGTGGTCCTCCTGTAAATGTACTCTGTAATCTGTACGTCTACTCATCTCTCGTGCGGGTGGCCGGTGGCTTGAGAGTTTCGATAAGGCTGGGATGACTGCCATTTGCCCTTTTAACTGTTCAAGCTATATATACATGTTTCCTTCCTCTCGCCGGGTTAGGTAAAAAGGAAGCTGTGGTGGCTTGCTTTTCAGGAAAAGGAGAAACATGCTTTCCAGGATTAACGCGATTGGATCGCCTCCGATCTTCTTGGATGACGCATTGGCCAGTACGGCCGATTGTGGAGGCGGGATGCCCAAGTGCAGGCGCACACTGGCCCGCCCCTTGTGCAGTGCCCGGCAGCGGGCAAGCCACCATGATCATCGCGATTGCCCTTTTCCTCCAAGAACTTATGGGAGTTACACGTGTAGGGTCCATGGCAATGAGGTTGGATGGGAGCTGGTAGGGCCACACAGTTTACCAGTTGAAACTTCAGCCAGCGTGTCGCTGTCAGTGTCATCCAATGTCAGCAAAAAGCAAAGTTCCTGGCAGACCCACCCGCTATCCCAGGCTGGTCCCCAACCCAGCATGGAAGCCAACCAGCCAGCCATCCATCCATCCACAATCCATATCTCTCTTCCACGCTAGCCCACGGGATCTTCTGGGATACCTTACGGATTACGGATACGGGATGCAAGAGGTGTCGCCCACCGCAGGACCGGGGGCGTTCCCTTTTCCGTCACAGCAGAGTTAGCAGACTGAGCAGGGACTCCACTCGGGGATTGCGAAATCTCCGTTGCTGTTTGTATCTTTTTTAACTTGTATGAGTTGGTTTGCCTGCCTCTCTAGCCGGGAATTTCTCCTCCTGTCTCCTTTATCACCTTCTTGTTCACTTTGGCCTTGGCCGTTCTTTCGCTCTTTACCTGTGTTGTACTACTCCTACTCTGCTGTCTATCGCTGGCTCCTGCCCGATAGAGCAGACTTATTTCTCTTAATACTTCTTTTTGGGAGGAAGGAGGAGCGGAGGAGCCCCTTGCTCCAACTCGCGCTCTTACACCCGCAGCTGAGCAATCGCCAACCCCGCGCGACAAGATACAACCCCCCCCCCCCCCCAGAGGCAACAACAAAGGGGTGGGCAATGTCCTTTACTGGAGCAGGTTCCTTCGGGAGCTATGACCGCACGGCTCAGCATACGGGCATGCCAAACATGGCGAGGCATACGACTCACGAAAACAGCGCCGACGAGCTGTCTGCTGCTGGGACCTCGTCTCCTCCCCGCCACGACGATGTGACCCGAACTCGCGCCACTTCTGTCACTGAAGTGGCCGACAGCGACACCGCCCATACCGAGAAGGGCTACAAGGGGGCCATCGACGCGCATAGCAATGTCGACGACGACGACGAGCTCATTGAGGAGCACCGTCGCAACAGCATGATCCAGGCTCTCGCCAGGACCTACACCTCGCAGTCGCATGCCGCTGGCTTGGAGACGGGCGCCAATGTCTTCCTCGAGGCGGCCAAGGATGAGTCTTCGCCCTTGAACCCCAACGGGCCCAACTTTCGCGCTGCTACCTGGGCCAAGGCTGTTGTTGAGATGGCCTCGGACAATGGCAGCAATATGTTCCGCACCACAGGAGTCGCCTACCAGCACCTCAACGTATTTGGGTTCGGTACTACTACCGACTACCAGAAGGATTTCCTCAACATCTGGCTCGAGGCCGTGGGTATCGCCCGCCGCATCATGGGCCAAAAGAAGCGCCGCATCGACATCTTGCGCGACTTTGATGGTCTTGTTCGCAACGGTGAGATGCTTGTTGTCTTGGGACCCCCTGGATCTGGGTGCAGCACCTTCTTGAAGACTATTGCCGGCGACCACAATGGTATCTTCGTAGATGACAAGTCCTATTTCAACTACCAGGGCATGAGCGCCAAGGAGATGCACACTCATCACCGTGGTGAGGCCATTTACACCGCCGAGGTCGATACTCATTTCCCCCAGCTGTCCGTTGGAGACACTTTGACGTTCGCTGCTTGTGCCCGCGCCCCGCGCCACCTGCCCCCGGGTGTTTCGGCGAACATGTTCTCCACCCATCTCAGGGATGTTGTCATGGCCCTGTTTGGCATCGGCCACACAATCAACACCCGTGTCGGCAACGAGTATATCCGTGGTGTCTCTGGCGGCGAGAGGAAGCGGGTCACCATTGCCGAAGCTGCGCTCTCCCTCGCTCCTCTACAGTGCTGGGACAACAGCACCAGAGGTCTTGACAGCGCCAACGCCCTCGAGTTTGTCAAGACACTGAGACTGAGCACCGAGATTTTTGGCAGCACGGCCTGTGTCTCCATCTACCAGTCACCACAAAGCGCATACGACCTCTTCGACAAGGCTCTTGTTCTTTACGAGGGACGCCAGATCTTCTTTGGAAAGGCTGATGAGGCCAAGCAGTACTTCGTCAATCTGGGATTCGAGTGCCCTGCCCGAGCCACGACTCCGGATTTCCTGACATCCATGACGAGCCCCATTGAACGCATTGTGCGTCCTGGCTTCGAAGGCAAGGCCCCTCGCACGCCCGATGAGTTCGCGGCCGCGTGGAAGAGCAGTGCCGATTACAAAGCCCTCCATGCCGAGATCGAGGAATACAAGGCCACCCATCCCATCAACGGCCCCGACGCCGTGGCTTTCCGAGCCTCCAGGAAGGCACAGCAGGCCAAGGGACAGCGAGCCAAGTCTCCATATACCCTCTCATTCGCTCAGCAGACTAAGCTGTGCCTCTGGAGAGGTTGGAGACGCTTGGCGGGCGATCCCAGCTTGACTATCGGTGCCCTCATCGGCAACTTCATCATGTCGCTCGTTATCTCTAGTGTCTTTTACAACCTCCAACCAACCACGGCCAGTTTCTTTCAGCGGGGCGCGCTTCTGTTCTTCGCCTGCCTCATGAATGCTTTCGCCAGTGCCCTCGAAATCTTGATCCTCTTTGCACAACGTCCAATCGTTGAGAAGCACGACCGATATGCACTTTATCACCCGTCCGCCGAAGCCGTCGCCTCGATGCTCTGCGACATGCCCTACAAGGTCCTGAACTGTATCATCTTCAACGTTACGCTGTACTTTATGACGGGGCTACGTCGAGAAGCCGGCGCCTTCTTCTTCTTCCTGCTGATGTCATTCGTCACCGTCTTGTGCATGTCGATGATGTTCCGAACCATCGCTAGCTCATCGAGAACTTTGTCGCAAGCTATGGTCCCCGCTGCTCTCATCATCCTCACCCTGGTCATCTTCACCGGCTTTGCTATCCCGCTCGATTACATGCTTCCCTGGTGTCGCTGGCTCAACTACCTGGATCCTCTGGCTTACTCGTTTGAGGCGTTGATGGTCAACGAATTCCACAACCGGGAATTCGTTTGCACTTCATATGTTCCAAGCACTCAGGTTCCGGGTTATGACAATGTTGGTCCGTTTAACAAGGTTTGCTCATCTATTGGCTCGGTTGCTGGCCAGGGCTTCGTCAGTGGCGATGTTTACCTCCAATCTGGCTTTTCCTACTCCAACGACCACAAGTGGCGCGATTTTGGCCTTATCCTGGTATTCATGGCTGGCTTCCTCGCCATGTATATCTTCGCGGCTGAAAACGTATCGGAAAAGAAGAGCAAGGGAGAAGTCTTGGTTTTCCGTCGTGGCTATAAGCCTGCTTCATTCAAAGAGAGCAAAGGTGATGCCGAATCTGGCGGCATCGCCTTGAACAGACTTGCCGTGAACGACGACATCAATGGCGGCAACGTGTCTGACGGTATGCTTCAAAGGCAGACCAGTGTTTTCCATTGGAGCAATGTCAACTACGAGGTCAAGATCAAATCGGAAACACGCCAAATCCTAAATAATGTCGATGGCTGGGTTAAGCCAGGCACCCTGACTGCCTTGATGGGTGTCTCCGGCGCCGGAAAGACCACTCTTCTTGACTGTCTTGCCGACAGAACATCTATGGGCGTCATCACGGGCGAGATGCTCGTCGACGGCAACCCAAGGGACACATCATTCCAGCGCAAGACAGGCTACGTTCAACAACAGGATCTTCATCTCCAAACGACCACTGTTCGCGAGGCTCTATGCTTCAGTGCACTGCTCCGCCAACCAGACCATGTTCCACGGCAGGAGAAGCTTGACTATGTCGAAGAGGTCATCAAGTTGCTCGATATGCAGGAGTATGCTGACGCCATCATTGGCGTTCCCGGCGAGGGCTTGAATGTGGAACAGCGGAAGCGCTTGACTATTGGCGTCGAGTTGGCTGCCAAGCCGCCTCTCCTTCTTTTCGTTGATGAGCCTACCTCCGGCCTTGACAGCCAGACTTCATGGGCTATTCTGGACCTCCTGGAGAAACTGACCAAGAGCGGCCAAGCTATTCTGTGCACCATTCACCAGCCGTCTGCCATGCTTTTTCAGCGTTTTGACAGGCTGTTGTTTTTGGCCAAGGGCGGCAAGACTGTGTACTTTGGCGACATCGGCGAGAACTCCCACACCATGTCCTCTTACTTTGAGCGCCAGTCAGGTGTAACTTGCCCAGCGGAAGCCAACCCGGCCGAGTGGATGCTCGAGGTCATCGGCGCTGCACCTGGAACCACCACCCACATCGATTGGCATCAAGCTTGGCGCGACAGCCCCGAGTATGAGGCTACACAGCAAGAGCTGCAGCGCCTCAAGGCTGACGCTAAGGAGGTGACTCCCTTGACCGAGGACAAGGGTAGCTACCGCGAATTCGCCGCTCCGTTCCATAAACAGCTTCTTGAGGTCTGCCACCGCGTTTTCCAGCAATACTGGCGCACACCATCGTACATCTACTCCAAGATGGCCTTGTGTGTTCTTGTTGCGCTCTTCATTGGACTTGTCTTCCTGAACGCCCCGAACACGATGCAGGGTCTGCAGAATCAGATGTTCGCAATCTTCAATCTCTTGACCGTCTTCGGCCAGCTCGTGCAGCAGACTATGCCTCATTTCGTCATCCAGCGTTCTCTGTACGAGGTCCGTGAGCGTCCGTCCAAAGTCTACGGCTGGAAGGTCTTTATGCTGTCGCAGATCATTGTCGAGCTGCCTTGGAACATTCTGATGGCCGCGCTCATGTACGTCTGTTGGTACTATCCCATTGGCCTTCAACACAACGCCGAGGCTGCGGGCCAGGTTGCTGAGCGCGGTGGGCTCATGTTCCTGCTCCTTGTTGCTTTCCTGCTGTTCACGTCGACTTTCACCGATTTCATGATTGCGGGTTTCGAAACGGCCGAGTCCGGTGGCAATATTGCCAATCTGCTCTTCACATTCTGCCTCATCTTCTGTGGTGTCCTCGCCAGCCCTGACACTCTCCCGCGCTTCTGGATTTTCATGTACCGCCTCAGTCCGTTCACCTACCTCGTTAGCGCCATGTTGTCCGTGGGCGTGGCCAACACATCGGTCCAATGCGCAGCAAACGAATTTCTGCGATTCGCACCCACCAACGGCTCCACCTGCGGCGAGTATATGAAGACATACATCAGCATTGCTGGTGGCTATCTTCAAGATGCCGCGGAGAAGGTTGAGTGTGCTTACTGCCAAATGGATGACACCAATGTTTTCCTTGCCAGTGTCAATTCAAGCTACGATGATAGATGGCGCAACTTCGGGTATGTTGTTTGCACCTCTTTGTCCTCGTTTTGACTGCTAACTCTCATGGTAGTATCATGTTCGCGTTCATCATCTTCAACATTTTTGCCGCTCTCACTGTTTACTGGATTGTAAGAGTACCCAAGAACAAGTTGGGTGGCAAGAAGAACAAGAAGTAGAGAGACATAATTTGTCTCCCCTTTGCTACCCGCGCGCGTTTTTAGAACAGCGTTGAGGCTGTCAAGTCTCAAGCCTTTGAATTGATCTGCATCTCATGTTATGGCTGATACGACATCCCTAGGGAGCTACGTTCTCCCTGGATATATATCTATATATACATGCCCGCACTGGGCTTCTAATGTTTTCCCATATATTTGCCGATGGACTATCCTACACCACGTATATATCTCTTTGTACATTTTCTTTAATTTAATTTCTTCCACCTTTCCTTACGCTACATAATCTTTTCGAATAAACACAGAAATAGGGTTGGATGGAGACATCCCTTCTGTATATAGATTAGGATCCGGGAATAGAGACCCGGAGGATGATCGACCCCTGTTGATAATGCCCCAAATGAATCTGCCGAAAGTTGAATCAAGCCGGGCTCCATTTTCACAATGTATGAATCTACGGTCTCAGCATGCTTGGTTACAAAAAGTTGATGCCCACGCCCACTTGCAGCCCCTTACGGGCATTCTCTCCTTGCCGCTGTACAATAGGCAAGCTAAAGTTGAGCTCAAATCGTGCGACTGGGTGAGCATATACGAGACCAACACCCGCTGCCAAGCTGGGCAGTCCGTTTGCCAGCTCGCCTACGGCAGACTTCAAGCCCTTTACGACAGTTCTGGAATCCATGGCCAGGTTGCCATCACCTTCTTTTGCTGTGATGTTTTTCTTGAGTGCCACCAACCGGCCGCCATTCGCAAATAACTGAATCCTCAGCGGAGATTCCGGCCCCGTGCGCGGGAGAGGGAGAAGCATGTTTATGCCTCCAGCAGCAAACATGTCGCCGCCTACGGCATCGCGGTCGTCGTGTGGCCCTAAGCCACCCAGCTTGAAGCCGCGCACATCGGTCGGCCCACCAAGCTGGAAGCGATCGTTGATGCGGCTCGGCAGCGCGGAGCCGGTGAGTGAATATCCTGAGGCTAGCGGGATGAGTATTCCTAGGCGCAGACCACCGCCAATGGTGATGGGTATCCCACTCTTGAGACCTAACGAAAAGGCGGGCATGGCGCCGGCGATCTCGACTTCAGATTTGTAGAAGGAGACGTCGCCCTGCAATGGTCCCCAGCCGGCGAGCTCTGACACGGTGCGCAGCAAGTAACCTCGCTGCGCAAGCACCGGGCTGTCGCGGCGGTCACGCGTAAATGTGTGTGTGAGGGAGCTCTTGAGTGAGTCGCCGGCGTCGGCGCGCACCGTGGGCGAGGCACCAAACTCCAGGCCTGTCAGCTGCCTCCATATACCCGAGTATGACAGGGCATGGCTATCGGCATATTTGGTGAGCCAAGACAGTCGTAGATTTCCGCCCGCTAGTTGCTCCTCGTGCGATGCCCACGGCTTCTGGGTCGATGAGCGCAGCGCCTCGACGCCCAACCGAACGTCCGGGTTGCCGTTTACGGGCGTCGAGAAGATGGCGTTATAGGCCGATCGCGTGCGAGTACCGGTGCTGGCGTTGACCGACAGCGATTCGGCGCCGCCAAAGATGTTGCGTACCTCGGCATTGGTGTAGGCGGACCCTTCGGAATTACCAAAGTCGGTGCCAGCTTTGAAGACTAGACGAGACTTCTCCCTCACGCGAAACGCAACATCGAGTTCCGTTTTATTGGCATCATGGGGCTTGCTGACGTCGGATATGAATACGCCGTACCCGTCCTCTCTGAATATGTCTGTTTGGCTGGGGGGTTAGAAGAAGATGTGTCGGTTTGGAGAGGGAGAATAGAGAACAAGAGATGGGTCCGCACCAAAACGTTGTAGCTTGGCGCTGGCTCGGCTGATGCGCTCCAGAATATCACCGAGTGTGGCGGGACTGCCCGACTCGTCGACAAGAGGCCTGAAGATATGATCGAGCAGGGATCTCCGTGTGTTTTTGGCGCCGTGAATCTCAACTGTGCTGATGACAGCGCGGGCAAGAAGGTGTTCGTTGAGCTGCAGACCAGAGTCGATCAGCATGCTAGTATACCATGCAGCCAAGCAAGAGATCGAGCGTCAGCCTACCGTAGGCTCGGAGGAGGCCTAGGTCGAGGGGGTGTTAGCTGGTGTCGGCGGCAGCAGGAATAGGAATGGAGAACCAAGATGACATTTTTGAAGTTGATGTCGATGGGATGGAATAGTGTTGCCATGACTTACATTGCTGTCGCCTGGGCGAGCGGAGGCGGCCATTGGAGTTTCTCTTCAGCTCTGGGGGGGGTGGGGGGGTGATGGCGGATTGCTATGGATATATGCGCAATTGCGAATTCCCCATGTCCATGCCGAGTTGGTTGTATGGAGGTGTTGTTGGAGAAAGACCCAAATGCATCATCGCCGTTGCCATGTGCAGGCATTAATTACTGTGTTACTGTGGCGCTGTGGCGGACCGTGGCTGGGGAATGTTTCAGGGTGGTTGGGTGGTTGGGTGGGTCTCTGGGAGCAGACTAGACCAATCCGAGTGAGGAATCCGGGGTTGAACCCAGACCAAAGAATTCCCCCCCCCCCCTGCAGGCCTGTTCGTCACACTTGATCATCAGTCAGCCGAACCCGTCGCAGCAGCCCGCATCCGGTCGCAGCCTCTCGTCGCCGGCCATCGATCCATCGATCTCTCCCATCACCCATTGATTCCCACCATCGTCATTCGGCTTCCACGCTCATTGCCACCCTCCGCACTCCGCTATCTGCCCTCAGCGCCGACAAGAAAAAAAGGCAAAGCCGTTGAGCACAGCCCATCCTTGCACAAGTTCGAGGGCACCTTGGCATTTATTTCCATTCATTCATTATTCGCTACCTGGCTTGGGTTATCTGTCGTCCCGTCAGCCGTTGCCGACGTCCCACCCCTCGTCATCGTCCTCCCGTTTACGTTTGCACACACCTACGTTTCTCTCGCTTGTCCTCCTAGCAAACACACTAGATCATGGCCAGTCGTGCCGCCCAGAAGCGTGTACGTTCGTTCCCCGGCACATCATGGTTATTACGGCCTTGAGAGTTCTATTTGGCTGACAGTTCTCCCACTTGTTCTAGTTGACACGCGAGTACAAAACCATCTCCGAGAACCCCCCTCCTTACATCACAGCGCACCCATCCGACTCAAATATCTTGGAGTAAGATGTCGCTCTGTCCTTGTTTGCTGTGTTACATTGGCTGACACCATGGTCGACAGGTGGCACTATATCATTACCGGCCCTGAGAACACTCCCTACCATGGCGGCCAGTATTGGGGAACGTTAATATTCCCGCCCAACTATCCCTTCGCGCCGCCCGCAATCCGCATGCACACGCCCTCGGGAAGGTTCCAGCCGTCGAGCCGGCTGTGCCTGTCCAACTCCGACTTCCACCCTCGATCCTTCAACCCGGCCTGGGAGGTGTCTACCATCCTCATCGGCCTGCTCTCCTTCATGACGTCGGAGGAAATGACGACGGGCTCTGTCTCAGCTACCGAAGCCGAGCGCAAATACCATGCCACACGCTCAAAGTGGTGGAACTCGACGGGCGGTGGGTCACATGTGAAAGCCAATGGAGCCGCCGGCAAAGGCAACGTCAAGGCTGGTGATGGTGGAGCAAAGTTCAAATCCGAGTGGCCAGAGGTTGACCAGGAGAACTGGCAATGGATAAGGGAAACCAAGATCGACCCGGCCACGGGCAACAAGGCGGACAGCGGCGGCCCCTCGTGTGGGCCCCAGCTCGGCATCGCTGCTGGGAGTGGCCATCAGGCCCACGCAGTAGTGGATGCGGTAATCCAGCAGAGAGATGCCGGGCAAGGGTGGCTATTCAATAACAAGCTGCTGCTTGCGGGTGCTCTTGTGTTCGTCTACGTGCTCATTGCTCGGGTTCTAGGGGAAGGCGGTGCGAACTGAGCCGGGTGAGGCATCCTAATATAAACCAGTCCGACTGTGTGGGTGTGTGGGTGTGTGGGTGTGTTTATGTGATTGCGCGCGCGTGTGTAACACGAAAGACTCTATCCAACATTGGCGTTGTAGGATTTTATGGGGATAGTTGGGGAAGTTTGCTCTGGATCCGCCAAGCAAGCTGCGACATAGACTCGCTGCTCTTTTCCTCGAGCTTGGTTGGCGACTCGGCTCTTTTATGGGATCTGACACGGGAATGGGAGGATAGGATGGGAGATCAAGAATTGCAATCCAATATGTACAACCAGAGTACCGCGTATTATAACAGTGTTTCATTCCCAAGCCCCGAGGCCTGGCAAGCGACGGGCGGTCCATGCCTTCGGGGAGGTCTGATCACGAAATTCTACTCCGAAGCTAGAGTAGAATTTGAACAAGAGGCATTTGAATCGCCAATGTCACTTACAGCTACGTATTTTGTTTTTCGTCCCCGGCACGGCCAGGGTCAGGGACTCGTTCACTGAGGTCAGGGAGATATCGAATAGGGGCTTGCGTTTTGAACGACACTCACCCCTCAAGGCTTGGACATCAGCACAAGTTATACATTAACCGGCCTCAGGACAATATCGATTTTATCAATTCGGCACTTGAAAGACGGTTCTATTTTAGTTTTGACGCCATGATAGGCCCCCCATGGATGTGGCATATTGGGACTGCGGTGCATGGCTAACCTAACAGATAACTAACAGGGGGCGCGCAGCCTTGCCTGAGGCTGTCGCTGATCAAACACTGCAAGGCTTTCTCCCCCATTCCCCACGTCGCCGCATTGCTCTGAGGTGGAGATGAACAGAGAATCATCCAGCCACGATCGCCGCAGACCGGGTTTATCTACGCATCAACAACCTCGAGTTTGTTTGAGCCTTTTTCCCCCTTTCCCCCTTTCACCTTGCCCACCAATCAGGGCCCCGTGAGCCCGATAGGATCCATGGCTCTTTGCCGTTTGGGACAGCTGAAGGACCTTTGCGGCAACCAGACATACGATTGTGCCCACCAGCTATGCATTGTTCGTCGTTGGCTTCCATTGCAATGCTTGCAGTCCTCTGCCGCCGCCCACAATCCTTCCCGGTCAAAAACGCGGAGGAGATGTGGATATCGCTGATCTACTAAGAGGGACCAGGGGTGTTCGTCATGTCCACCTCGCCTGCTATAGAAAGACAGACTGGCCTGTCGACAACGAGCCCCCATTTTGACGTCTGTTGAGAGTAACACGCAGAACCACTCCCTCCCCCTCTCCAGACTCGTCAACATGGCAGCACGCCCCCTGGCGGCATGGCCGCTGCCAAACGACAATGGGTCTACTGCGTCGCTGGTCGACAAGCAGATTCCTGATGAAGAGGCCTCTCCTTCTTCTTCTATTCAGGGGGGAAAGAGTGCCACTGGTACGCAGGTCGTCGGTACTACCTCCTTGTACGAGAATGGCCAGATGCGTCTGATTCCTGTAATTACACATCCGGCCGAGCCCCTACTCAGGATTCTCAACGTGAGGACGAATACTGATGCTAAATAGACACCAACTCCGGATCCCAGAGGTTAGGCATAGCGGCAGTCGGTGCTGATGTGGGAATCGATAAACTAACCGGCCACCGGCAGACCCCTTGAACATGCCTCAATGGCGGAAATGGACAGCCATCGGCACCATTTGCTTCTGTACGCAATCTGTTTTCTACCATGTTAACATGCCTGACCCCTGACTGTTTTGTCTAGTCGGCTCCCTGGCCCTCTCGGCCGAGGTCATTATCGGTGGCCTTATCCCCGTCTTCCTCTTGTACTACTCGGGCGTCGACGTCCGGATCCTCAACACGGCCGACTTTGCAAAGATCAGCGGCGGGTCCGCGACGGGCGTGAACCCCTTTGCCATTTTGCCACCGGGCGTCATCCCCGCCGACATTGGCAAGATATCGATGCTAGCAACGGTGCCTTTGCTAGCCAATGGTATTGCCAGTTAGTAAGTGTGTCCCGCCATCGTCTTCTGTTGTGTGTCGATAAGAAGTCTTTTTTTACTGACAGCTCGGTCACGCCTGCAGCTTTCTGGTGCCCCTGTCAATAGCCATTGGCCGACGCCCCGTTCTCCTGTTTGCGGGCGTATGTGCCTGGGCCGGTGGGATTTGGGCGGGCACGAGCACCTCCCTCGACAGCCACCTGGCCGCACGCGCAGTCCAGGGCCTCGGTGCTGGCGCGGTGGAGGCTCTCATTCCGCTGATCATCCAGGACATTGTTTTCATCCACCAGCGAAACAGGGCCATGTCGGCTATTGTGTCGAGCCAGGGCGTCATCATCACGGGTTTGGGCATTGCCGCACCGTATATTGCGTCAAACTACGACTGGCGGTGGCTGTATTTTATCACGTCGGGTCTGGGAATTGCAGCCTGGCTGCTTCTGCTGGTGTTTTTGCCAGAAACGCGGTGGATGAGATCGAGGGAAGAGCTGAGTACGATTTGTTGCCCCTTGCTCTTCTCATCTTTACAAAGTCCTTGATCTGAGAGTACTTGCTTACCTTTCCTCACAGGCGGTCAGAAGGTGTATCCCCTCGACCCAGGCCAGAACCGACCAACACTCGACTTCACCACCTACTCTGCGCCGACGAAGTGGACCTACATGGGGTTCTTCCAGACCGGGTTTGAGTGGAAAGAGGCTGGCAAATCGATGCTGAACGCCTTGAGGACAGCCCTCTTCCCTGCTGTGGTGTGGGCGACAATAGCCAACAGCATTTTTATTGTGGTGAACACGGCAAGTCAGCAAATTGGCTCGTTTGCATTGCTTGCGCAGGGGTATGTTCACTCCTTCATCTGATTGTTCCCGGACAGGAACCAAGTTGCGTGCGCTCTATACAATCTATGCTCACGCCGTATAAATAGTTGGCAGTTTCAGTGGACCGGCCTCTCGGTGCTCCCCTTCATCGCCGCAACTGGCTTGGTCTACCTCTTTGGCGGACCCATCGCCGACCGCATCGCCAACGCGGCAGCGCGCCGCAACGGAGGCTCGCGAGAACCCGAGCACCACCTCCTCAACATCGTCGCGCCGTTTGCCTTTGGCATTGCCGGCACCTTCATCTTTGGCTGGGCCGGCCAGACCAACGCGCACTGGGCCTTTTTGATGGCGGGCTCGTTCATGATCATCTTCGCCTTCTTGGTCACCATGTCGGTCCTCAACGTCTTCATCGTCGAGAGCTATCCCATGTGGGCCGGGCCCGTGCTGGTAAACGTATCGAGCATTCGCCTCATCATTTCCTTTTTAATGGCGAGACAGTCGACCGAATGGATCGCCACGAGGGGGTCCCTGCGTACGTTTGCCGTGTACGCCGAGGTCATGATTGTGGCATCGTTGGGTGTCCCGGTGCTCTACTTTTTTGGCAAGAGGGTCAGGCAGTGGACGGCTGGCCGTGTGAGACTGAGACTCGAGGATAGGAAAGTCTCTGTTGACGAGTCTGCCAATGAGAAATCGAATCAATTTTGAGGGTCGTGAAGAGCCGCGGATGATTCGTCTTCTCTTGAGAATCTGACAAACACCTGAATCTTCCTTGGCGTCAAGTTGGCCAAGTGTCGTGGCGTCGGAAGCGAGGGTATTGTTCCGTCTGGCGTTACCATGGCGTCGTTTGTAAGCCGAAATGTTGAAGCTAGAGCATTGAGGGAGAAGAGCCCGATATAACCCCCCACTGCCTCTCCCGCCAAACCCCATTGAGGTCCGGGGTTTATGGTGTTTAGCCCCTAACACCATCGAGCGTGCTTCTCCCTATTGCTTGCTTTGTCTCCAGCTATCCATATTCCCTTCCCCGCTGCGGGGTAGCTCTGACGTGCTCTGTGAATGAAGATATTGGATATTTCCATGAATACTTATATATTGCCGTCGTGAGTCGGTGGTGCTTGAACAGGTTTTTTACTTTCTCCATCATCATTCCACCCAAGATCTCATAAAAAATTTGGAAGTCGTCCGCATCTCGCTGGCCCCTTTCCTGACTGACGTCAGACCCACCGCCCCTTACTATACTCCCTACCTTCACGCATATCCATACCACGCACAATGGCGCCACCAGTGCCCGCCCCGCTGCAGGAGTCGGTCGACAACTCCAAATGCGAGTATCGCCGGCTGGGGAATAGCGGCCTCCGCATTTCGGTGCCCATTTTTGGATGCATGAGCTTCGGTGACTCGAGGACACTGGACTGGTAGGATCCCCATTGTCGACATCTTCATCCACACGGAAGCGTGAAGGGAGATAAACCACTAACATGGATGGCAAAGGGCAATTGGCGAGGACGAGGCTCTTCCTCTCCTCAAGGCTGCCTACGACAAGGGGCTCAACACGTGGGACACAGCCAATGTCTACTCGAATGGCGTCTCCGAGATCATTGTTGGCAAAGCCATCAAGCAGTTCAACATCCCCCGCGAGAAGGTCGTGATTATGACCAAGTGCAACTTTGCTGTCGGAGAACAGCCCGAGATCCGCTCCTTTATGTACCGCCCACAAGTCCAGGCGTCCAAGGACTATGTGAACCGTTTTGGCCTCTCGCGTGGTGCCATTTTCAACCAGGTTGAGGCCTCGCTCAAGCGCCTGGACACGCCCTATATTGACCTCCTGCAAATCCACCGCTTTGACCCCGACACACCCACTGAGGAGACCATGAAGGCTCTCCACGACTTGGTGCAGTCGGGCAAAGTGCGATATATCGGGGCGAGCAGCATGTGGGCGACTCAGTTTGCCCGCCTCCAGTTTTGTGCCGAGCGCAATGGGTGGACCAAGTTCATCAGCATGCAAAACCAGTACAACCTTCTCTACCGCGAGGAAGAGCGCGAGATGAACCGTTTCTGCAACGATACGGGCGTCGGCCTCATCCCTTGGGCCCCGCTGTGCCGGGGCCATCTAGCCCGTCGACCCGAGGCGTTTGGCAGCACTGCTCGCAGCAAGGGCGAGAAGGAGAACCAAGTTGGCTCTCACGGAACCGTCGAGCCCGACTTGACCATCATCAAGCGCGTCGTCGAGATTGCAGACAAATACGAGTGGCCGGTAGGTTTAGCCGCACAAACAAAACACAGGTTAATTACCGGTAACCAGCTGACGTGACGACTGGCACAGATCTCCCACGTTGCTCTTGCGTGGACCAACAAGCGGATTTCCAGCCCCATCATCGGGTTCAGCAGCGTTGCGCGGCTGGATGAAGCCATCGCTGCGAGAGGGAAGACGCTAACAGACGAAGAGGAGAAGTACCTCGAAGAATTGTATCAGCCCAAGGCAATTACTGGCCATGCTTAGCTTGAACAATGTGATGGGGCAGTACCTATCTGGGTATTTTTTTTATCTGATGCTGGCGGTGGTACGTAACTTCCATGTATGCTGGGGACTGGAATGGAAGTAGGTAGGTAGGTAGTCTACAGAGTACCGTACCTAGGTACTTTCTGCATACAAAATTCGGCTCCTTCCCTTTTACCATTTTCCGTCGCTCGCAGTTTAGTGCTCCTTCCCGTCGTTGCCCATCACTCCCCGTCTGCATGCGCAATGTCTCTTGCCGCAGGTGCTGACGTCAATGTATTGTACATGTACTTACCCGAACCAAAATACACCGGGCAACTGCATGACACTTAACCGCTCTTGCCCTCGTGGCCAATAAATGCCCATGACAGCCTTTCGGAAACCAACACTCCTTCAATCTGAACAACTGTGGGCTTCTCTCCCGGAACGAGATCAAAGCCGTTGTCGCTGACCGTGACGCCTCGCCGTTCGGAAAACACAAACCCCTTCACAGGTTTTCCCGCTGATATCTCAACCGCGTTCTCCCCGACGTATTTGACTTGGACGCCCCGATCGGCAAAGTCAAGGTACTTGATAGGGTCTGGCCACGAGACATCGCTGGCAACCTGCACCCCGTCCACCCATAGCGATGCGTGGATGACAAAGTGGTCCTTGGTCGAACTTGACTCCAGAACTTCGGCCTCGAATTTATAGTCGACTAAGACCTCGGTGCAGCTATTCGCTTGCATGTCCACCTCTCGTTCCAGTCTCTCCTTGACCTCATTTCCAGTCTTGATGGAGATGAATCTCACCACAACATGGCCCCGGACAGACTCAAGTCGAGAACTAGACACCCACACGTCAAACGTAATATCCCGGAGCGCCTCGGTCGGGTCGACGTGGCCAGTGTCTCTACGCCAGAGGCTGTCGGCCGGTCTGGTGGTGCAGTCATGAAACTTTCTCCTCACAGCGACAGTGAGCGGTGCCAAGGCTCTCTTGATCGCATAGTACGCCGGCTTTTTGACCAAAAAGTAATCCACAATGGACCACGACACGGTGGGCCAGCAATCGTTAAGCTGCCAGACTAGCACGCCACCGCACTTTCTCGCCCCCGGCGCTCCCCAGTGCCGCCGCCACGACTTGTACGCCCATGCCATGGCGTCAGCCTGCATCACTTGTGTGAGGTGTGCAAACGACGGCAGGTCATGCTTCAGCCGGAAGTTCTCCCCAAGGTAGGTCAGAAGGCGACGCTCGTAGCCTACAGCTTTGTTGTGGAAGTCGACGGTCCTGCTACCTGGGTATCGCTCGGCGGGGTCGGTGATGAACTTGTGAATAGTGTCGAGATGAGGGTAGGCTTCCATGCCGAACTCGCTAACAAAGCGCCCGCCCATTTCGGGGAGTTTCTGGTACGGCTTCATATCTCCGTGCCATACGTTCCACTGATGGATGTCACCGATGGCGGGGTCGACTTTCAGGGTGGTGCTCTTGCCATTGCCCCAGGGACTGCCAGGATGATAGATGGTCCCTGGTGCCTCTTCTCGAACCACTTTTGGTAGCAAGTGTTCGTAAATGTACCGGGCTGGGAAGTTGGACCTCAGCCATGATTGCGGATCTTTGTCGTCGTCGAACTTGTATTCGAGGCCATATCTCTCGATGAGTTGGTAGTCCTCATTGTTCCCGCACCATAGAACAACAGAGGGGTGCTTTCTGAGCCTTCGAATGCTTTGGCTGGCCTCTATCAAGACAGAGCTGAGGTACGCCGGATAGGTCGGGTATGAGGCGCACGCGAACATGAAGTCCTGCCACACCAAGACTCCCAACTCGTCACAGGCGACGTAAAAGGCGTCGGACTCGTAGATACCACCGCCCCAGATTCTCATCATTGTCTGATTTCCTTCGGCGACGAGTTCGATCCAGTCTCGGTACCGCTGCGAGTCGATTTGCGAGACGAAACTGTCGGCGGGGATCCAACACGAGCCCCCTGAGAAGACGTCGACGTCGTTGACGCGAAAGTAGAATGACTGGCCAAAAGTGTCCTCCTCTTGGATCAACTCCACCTTCCGGAAACCGACCGTCTGGCTCTCCTCTGCCAAAACAGTTGACCCATCGCCGGCGATGGCTCGCAGCCGAAGATCGTATAAACTCTGGGGGCCGTAGCCCCGTGGCCACCATAGCTGCGGATGCTCTAGCAAATAGGTGTCAGAGTCGTATGTCCATCTTGCCGAGTTTGTGTCTCTGGTAGTGCTGAAATCTCTGAAGCTCCAGACAACCTCCCCTTGAAGACACAAATCAACATCGAGACGGGCTGCCGGGCCCAAGATGTGTGCATGAACGACGACTGAAGCAACTGGCCGGCCTTGCTTTGTGGTAACATCGCAATCTACCTTGATATCTTCGATCCGACTGACATAGGTCTCGAGGCGGACCGGTTTCCACGGTCCACAGGTAAGCAGTATCGGCCCCCAGTCCCATCCCCAGTGGTACTGCGCTTTACGAACCGGGCCCCTGCTGACTTCTGTCTGGTGCACAATGAATTCGTGTTCCGGGTGCGCTTCTATCAGCTCTAGGCCGCGGCGACGAGCAGGCTCAAAGGCAATCTCCAGCGTGTTACTGGCTGCCTCACTGACGCCGCTTGATGCAGGTGATTTCAGCAACTTCCCGACGTTGACTCGGTGTTCGACAAACATGTTGTCCGACTGCAGGATTATCTTGTCGTTGAGCTTGACCGTTGCAAACGTATCCAAGCCCTCAAACACGAGATCGATCACGATGCCGTCAACGCTATTGTCGTCGGGGATGGCGAAGGTGGTCCGATAGTGCCACGTCTGATCGGCCACCCAAGCAGCTTCCAGCTCATTGAGGTCAACGAATGCATCTGGAATGATCCCATGGCGCTCGAGCTCTGTGTGGATGTCGCTGGGAACTTGGGCTGCTGGGAGCCATGTTTCGTCCGTGTCCCGCTTGAACTCCCATCCTGATGAGAGACTCTGAACCATGTGTCTCGCCATGATCGAATTGCACAACAAAGGATATATCAGGTGCTGATATATAGAACAAGGGAAGAAGACAATATAATTTGACTTGAAATTTGCTGCTGCCCCCTTTCACTCATTCAAAGGAACTACATGAAGGAGCGATTGGATTTGGGGGTTGGAGCGAGAGCTCCGAGAACCGGGCCTTCTCCATTGAGGGTAGGTATGCAAGCCAGTCCACTATAAATGCGGGGTTTGAATGCCTTACCCAAAAACGTAAACAAGTTCAAAGCATGGCAGACCACATTTCACTGCCTTTGATTTGTCAAGAGTCTGGGTGCCAAGTTACGCCGTGCGTGTTTGGCCGCACACTAGTCTAATCAGAGTGAATACGAAGTATTATTATCTTTCCAATCTCATGATCAGCTCCGATTCCTCGTCGCTAACTTTGTAGGCGACCTCGGCCCTGGTCCCAAGGCGCTGGTTGATATTTCTGAAGGGCATCTTATACAGTCTGTGAAGGTATGTATCGAAAATGAAGGTGGGTTTTTTTAGGGGAAATGAGAGAGCGTCCAGGGGTTCTTGCTATGTGTTGAAGGACAGAAGTTGCATTAATACCGAATATCTTAATCGGTATTGTGACAGTCGTATTTCTAAGAAATGTAAAGGGTGATCCTTTATTTACATTTATGTCTGGTAAGGATGCTCGGGCCAAAAGAAAGGGGTATTATCCTAGAGAATGCCGATGACTTCTCGCTACGCCTTATACGAAGCGAAAACGGGCCGAATTTTCGAATGAAGGTTAGTACTGTGGTATTTGTATCATTAAGCATTGGGCAGATTGACTTTTTTCTTTGGCCGGAGCCTCCGTAGCCAGTCACGAAGTAGAAAAGAGTGCTCTTGTTTACATTGTCAAATATTAGTACTGGACATTGCGAGGGCCAGGTCAGAACCAGGCATCATGGTAGTTTCTAGTGTATACACACGCACAAGGGGGGTGGACGACACTGGCTATAACGTAGTTGGTTGCGGGGGCAGACTCGAGTTCTAGGGCTAGTAACATCATGGTCTGCCGGAAAGACGGGATGCCGATCCTGTTCGACCTTGGCTCTTGCAAGCCACCGGGCGAGGAACTAGGGCTTCAGCCGGGCACATCGGGATGGATGGAGATCAAGGACGGGGGGGGACTACGGGAGTAAGACACCGAAAGCGTTGCACGATCTCTTTGCCTTGAAGCTCCGTAGCTGAATTGATGATGCCAAGGGGCAGGAGGTTCAGCATTCTCTGGCCTTCAAAACCAAGTAGAAAAGCTCTCATGGTTATATATATATCTATATATGTATGTTTCCAATCCATGGCAAAATATTTACAGTTTATGTAGTTAGCGACGGGGCCAGTTGGTAGGGGGCTCGACCGGAGGACAGACAAACTGGTATCTAGTTTGACCAAAAACAAAATAGTTGGAGAGCATCAGATAAAAATATCTCAATGGCGGGCGATTGTTGTTTTTAATTCAGATTCAGCATGCTTTTAAGGATTTACTTCAACTAACTTCCCAAACGTTGTCCATCATCAGCATGATGGACGCATAAATTTAGCGGACCCCTTTTCCTTGCTAGACTCATAAACACCCACGCCGTGCACAGAATCTTACGAGGCCAGGACAAACAACTACAAATAGAACACGAATAAATATTGCAATCACGGAGAGAGTCACGTGGAGTTCATGTGCCAAAGACTCTCGCGCGTATCAAGAAATCACCATTCGATCGTCAGCATGTCACTCAAGGTGCACAGTGATTTGTGCCAATGGAGGCAAATCTCTTGTCTGGTTGGTATCCGAGGATACTACATCTGGTATTTGAAAAGCAACTGCAAACAGCTCCCCAAAAGTGTTTACAGTACAAAAAGAACATACAAGTCGAAAAGAAAGGAGAAGTGAAAACCCCAAGCGAGAGAAGGGAAGAAGTGGGTAACCAAAGCCAGTAACAATAATAACCCAAAAAAATGTCCAAATGCACTAAAAGGTGCTTTCAACGGACCCAGAGAATGGACAAGGTGAGAAAATAGAGTGCGTCAACCCTTAGCAGCTCGGCTGGCAGGCCGTATCGGGGCAGTACCCGTGGGCACAAGAGAAGGCGCAGAGCCCTTTATATCCATCGCTGGCGCCGGGGAGGGGGCATCCCGGGGCTTGGATAGATTGGGTTGAGAAAGATGGTGCTCCGGTCGACGTGCATTTACAAACACCGGGCGGGCAGTATCCTTGCCCACAGGCGAATTCGCACAGACCAACAAAATTGCCTGATACGCTGTCTGAAGCAGTGCCACCATTGCAGCTGGGAGAGGAAGCGTCGGTGTTGGGAGTTGAAGGGAAGCTGGGGGGGGCGGGAGAAGAAGGGGCTGCATCGACATGAGTAGGGGCCGGAGATTGCGGGTCGAATGCCGCCGTTTTGGTGGGAGCGGGGGCAGGTCCGCCCGCAACTTGGCCATTTAGTGTGGGTGTGGGCGAGCAGTTGTTCACTTTCAAGCCTTTGTTCAGGGAAGCAAGGCCGTCGGGACCCAGGGATCCAAAGCCCTTGAACGGGAGCTGACCAACATAGGCGTTGAAGTTGTAGATGCCACAGATGCAGGCGTCAGTGACATCCTTCAGCGACGTGCCGCTGAGGACTGACTTCCCACCACGTGAGAGTTCGAACGCCTGCTTGCCGATACCCATGGGGATCTGCTGGGCATAAGCGCCAGCTGGGGCATTGTATGTGACGGTGCCCTTGTCGCCCGACGTGACAGAGATGGAGCCGGGTTCAGTGAGGAGAGAGATAACGAAGACGGCGTCCTCCATGGTATCGAAACCACCGGGACGACCGTTGAAGTAGTCGCCGCTGGCGTTGTTGGCGGGGCCCATGGTGGTGTCAGTCGCGTCGCAGTTCACCGACTTGGTGTTCGGGCGGTACCAGTAGACAATCTGGTCCTCCTTGATGAAGTCGTCCACCTTGTTCGCGCCGGCATGGAACGCCGCAATGAACGGTTTGGCCATATCGAGCCATCCGTCGTGGGGCATGTCATTGACCCACTTTGAGTTTCCGTCGTCGTGGTGCTTCGACGACAGTGGACCAACGTAATGCGACTCGCCATAGTCGTTGAAGGTCACGATCTCAACGTATTTGGGTCCAGTCGCCAGGATCTCAGTCCAGCGGTTGAACCAGAGGAGATCTGAGGGGAAGACCCAGTTCTTGCTATAGGACACCTCAGAACCATAGTGGGTGTTGAACCAGGGGCTGGCTGCCATCATATACGGCTTGCTGCCAAGCCACTTCCTGTAGGCGCTGTCACCATCCTCAACCTTTACCATCCTGTTGGCTGACGGGGCCTTGTTCATGCCGTTGCTGTTCCAGCCCATCCAGTTGAGGGCGGCATCAATGTCGCTCACGTCCGGGGTTTTGGAGGGGCTGAAATTAGGGGCCCAGAAGACTTCGACGCCGGCTGCGGCCCTCATGGCCTTGACGTTGAGTCCATCGCCGATAAAGGAGGAGGCGAAGACCTTGCCGTTGACAATGAGCTGGGCGGGCTTGGATGCGTATTTGGCAATCATCTGTCCCACCGAGGCAGCATCTCCTGGAGACCACCAGTTGAAGTCGAAGGAGATAAACAGCTTGATGCCGTTGTTGGCGGCGCTTTCGTAGGCCAGATCGAGCTGCTTGGTGGTGTAGCTGTCGAGACCAATGTTCAAGGCAAAGGCATCGATGCCCACCTCCTTTGCCCGCAGCATATCGTCGTCCCAGTCGGCAGCGGTTTGGCGGTTGGCAACAATGCCAACCATGAAATGGGCAAAGACCAGCTGGCCATCGCTCGAGGCTCTCGTAGAGAGGGACCGAGAAGCAAGAGGAGCAGCCTGTGTCTGATCAAAAAGCCCCACTAGGAGGCAAAGTGCACCGACCCAGCGGGCAAGGGAAAGAAGAGAGTTCATGATGAACAAAGGAGTGACAAACTGCGAGCGAAGCTGTTCGCGGGCAGAGAGAGTTGGCAAAGCCAGACAATAATGAATGTGAGGGCGATCTACAGGCCCATATATGTGAAGATGTGATGTGCGGTAAAGGAGCGGCACTGTCCAAGGACGGCGAGAAGGAAGGATGGGTAAGACGAAGGAGAGACAAGAAAGGTGGTTGAGTCCTCCAATCGAGGTCAGGAAGAGGGAGGGAGGTCATTGTGAGTGAAACCTCTTCTCGTTGGGGGCTACCTCCGGGCAGCTGGGAGTCGGGACTCAGACTTGGACCCAAGAAGACCCAAGCAAGAGCCCAAGAGGTGAATTTCCACTTATTGCCCCTTTGTGGCGTTTGTGCAGCCGTCTCCCCCCGGACTGGATGGATGAGTTGGGCTAGGCGTGGATATACCACCTTGTCCACGTATAGGTTGCAGGCGCAGGTGCAGCAGGTGCAGGTAGGAGGGTGGTAGTGGTAGTGGTGGCAGGCAAGTCCAGGCACACGTCCCTTACTTTCGGCGCGCAGACGGGGGGAGGGGAGGGTGACGGGAGGGGAGGGTGACGGGAGTGGGAAGGATGCAAGGGGGGCAGACAGGCGGAGGAGCCGCCACGATGTGTTGAGTCTGGCAGTCTGCCTTGAACCCGTCAGCGGGGCGGTGATCCCCTGACTGGCACCTGGCTCTCTCTCTCTCTCCCCTGTTTCCTGGGGACCCCAAATGATGGCCGCTTCTCGACTTCGAGTTTCGACATCAAGGCCATCACGCCCAAAGCCCAGGGCATCGTTCTTGTTGGTGGGATCATGCGCGTGCCCAAGTCAACGGCAACTTGGAAGACTGTGAGAGAAAAAAGAGTCGCTGGTCTGGTCTCAGATCGGACGGCCTGCGCTTGCAACGCTCGAATGGGGAACACAAACGGCGATCTCCCCTCGCACGGATTGCTGATTACTGTGCCGTGGGGGGGAAGCCAGCGTGGAAAGCGCCCGCAACAGGGGTCAAAGTGTTTGGGTGCACAGAGCCTGGCTCCAAAAATCCCACTCCCCTGGCTACTGCAGGTCCCAGCTTGAAACAAGCCAACTGGCTTTAGCGGCTCGCTGTGGGGATCTGATTGGAAAGCTTCTGTGGGCCGCGGAGCATGCTCAAAGCGGAGTGGCTCGCTTCCATCAGCCCTGGCGTTTGAGGCAAGCGCGAGCGAGCTGTCAGTCACACTCACTATGTGACTGCTCTGCCCTCTTGGGGTCTCTCGGACCCCCACCATCCAATCGTAACCTGCCAGCTGCCACCGAGAAACAACCTTATTGTTCAGATGTTCTTTCCTTTTCATGTTCTTGTTTTCAGAGTGGTCAAGCATCGCATTCTGGGTAAGAACAATCCGACCTGGTCAGCATCCGCCAGGAACCTGCACGTCGTTCTTGCCTGCTTATGCGCCGACCGCTACTCTGATGTGCATATCAGCATCATTCAAAAAAAGAAAACGTCAACTTGCGGTCAATCATCCGTGGTCATCCGTGTTCACGGAAAGAAGGGGGGAAGCCAGGCAGGCCGATGCACAGACCAGCTGCAACCCAAAATTTCTTTTCTCTTTTTTTTTATTTCTCAGGGGCAGCTTCCGCTCCTTACGCAGTCAGTGCTCAGTCAAGCCAACACTGTTCCCATACATCCCACCCACGCCACCAACGCCACAAAATACGACACCCTCGAGCTCTGGGTCTCAATCGGGCATAGTCTCGCTTCGGCTCCTGGCCGCCCAGATAAGACGGCCTGGCAAAGACAGAAAAGGCTCGTCCGACCATCGCGTGGGTGGCTTTTTCGCGGCCTTGGGCACGTCATGCACCACTGTCCGAGACATTGTTCGCGAATAGTCTCACCCCACGAAAAGCGACGAGGCGGGGTTTTCGCTCCAAGTACTATTTATTACTGCTCGGACATCCGGAAGCATGACAAGTCCAATAATTCAGTTTTCGTGAAGTCAGCAAGACTTCTGTTGAGTGAGGGACTTGAAAGCGAAGACGGAGCTGGCCATCATGGTCAACCTGGTAACGGCGCTGTCCTCGCATGGGCGGAATTGGACGAATTAAAAACCCCTGCAAACAGGGGAGAAGCATGTTAAGCATGTTGCCACCGCCGTCAAGTTTAATTTGACAGGATGAAGCAAACCACGGGAGTATCCTGCCTCGGGCCGCTCTCGCAGGGGCCTCAAATTAATATGTGCTCTTTGTGACGATTGAACAAACAGTCCAACATCAATACCCATCACCAACACACAAACAGGGCCGGCAATAAATGGTCGCCGCTGTCACTGCGTGGCACAGAGACAAACCTTTATGAGCCAGACCATTCAAACAAAATTTAAACAAGTGACTCTTGGTAAAAGACATATCGATCACAACTAAGTTTAGAGATGTCGCGATGAAGGATTTAGTTGTATTTTGGTTGGTTCCACCGCTGGACAAGCAAGACTAATAATAATTATCTCTTTGCTGTAAAATTTTATTTCTCGAAAATACCTCTTGACAGAAGATATTCTACTCACCTTGTGTTTTTACAAGAAATGCAACTCAATAACTGACTTGTACGTCTGCGGTGGACAATGATATTTCCAAGTTTCAAAGCCACGGTCCCAACAAGCTTCTGCCAAAAGCCTCGCATAAACGCCCTCGGCAAGTCTTCGTGCTTCCATTGTCGCACACATGCGGGGGTAAAAGGCACAAGAAAGGGCACAGTTAGGGGGATGGATGTAATCTGACATATGCGATGTGTGCCGTACGGCTGCGCAGGAGAGCGTTGGCGGCGAGACGCTATTTATTAAGCCATTCCACATTTTTCACTTCCTTATTATTCACAAGTGTTTGTTCGGCTAAGGGAATGAGGGGCATATAGTTAACACGAGCGATGCGCTAGTGAGTGACGAACTGAGTAAGTTTCAGAAAAAGTCCTTTGTCCCTTGGAAAGTCGAGATTATATTGGTGTAATTATGTGGCGGATTCCTTGACTAAGCCTCGAAATTAAGGGTTATACAAGACTTGTACAAGCGAGAGAGAGTAAGGACATCATATTACTAAATAGTAAGGATGAATTCGAAGTAGAAAGGGTTTCCTGATCCCTGGCACCTGAATAGGCTAATTATGTAGCATATCGTGAAGAACGCGACCCTCTTCCTAATGCCATGGGGCGAAAGTAAGAATATATATGATTGACAGCCTCCGTATGCAGAAAAAGAATTAAAAAAAAAAGAAAATAAAAACAAGAAAGGAAATGCGCTTTCCAAAATACCAATGATCCTTTTACCGAGTCTCAAACAACCTTTCTGGAATCATCTCTATCATCTGGTGCCAGATTGCCTCTCCGTCCATCATGCCCTAGACATATGCTTCACCCAGAAGCGTATAAAACATATACGGGTCCTCCTCGTTGGCCATCTTCCTTCTCTCATCGGCCTTTTCCTCGGCGACCTCCACTTGATCCCCGACCTTGTTGTCCTTGCTAGCCAGACCAAGCCTATTGTCCTTGGTCTTTATCAAACAGCGGTTCCAGATGACCGACTGGGTAGGCACGCCGGCAAAACTCCTTGTTTTCGGAGATCGAGTCAAAGTTCTCTAGCTTAATGATCTCTCGGATAAACACAATAGCGGCGGCGCTGTCGTCGCCGTCCTCGCCCGGCCGGACGCACACTTGCGAAGCCGAGTGTAGACCAAGGACATGAAACCAGATTGGCCTCAGCTCCAAGCCAGCTCGCCACAAGCTGCTGCAAGTAGCAATGTTAGGGTACTTAGCATATATGACCTCTTGGGCTAAAGTCCCCCTGGTCCAATAATGAATAAGTTACCGATTGCCACACGAGCGGGTGCGAAGTATTATTTACATCAAATGCGGAAGGTCTAGTATAACGAGGCTCCTGTGTAGAGGAGATCAGGCTGCGTGTGGCCCGCGGCACCGGTGCCCATGCACCCATGCCACCCTTTCACGAGACGGTGATCAAAGGCCGAAGAAAAAGAAAAGAAAAAGAACATACAACACCAGGGATTCGTTGGTCGTCACCGACCCAACTACTAGTCTGGCCCTCATTGGCGTGTCTATGGGAGAGCGGACGGGATCCCGAATTTTCCAATGGGTATGGTCGTATTTGAAAGGCTTCGTAGGAAAGGTTAGACATTAATGGGCGTGGGAGGCGTTGTCGTGGATGGTGCGGCGGGGTGATTAGTGAAGAAAGTTCCAAACATATTGATACCTGGTAAGATAGTACTAAGGCCGCTGTAAAAATAATAACAGATAATAGAGCTTGTTTGGAACACGATGTTGAATATCATATATTACTAGGTAGTTGTTAAAGGCTAAGGTTGAACTAATATTACCTATCGAGAGCTTGAGATTGGCACTGTGAAGAGTTAGTCAATGAGCGCACACAAGTCAAACAATTGGAAAACCCACCATTTGGTAATACACTCCTCGCTTCTTTATGAGCGCCGCATGGTCCCCCTTTTCCAAGACCCTACCATCGCTGATGACGAAGATCACATCGGCATTCTGCACCGTGGCCAGGCGGTGTGCCACCACCACCATTGTCCGGTTTATCTTGTTCTTCTCAAAGACGGCTTGCACCGCCCTCTCAGTCTCAGCATCCAAGTTGGACGTGGCTTCGTCCAGGAGCAACAAGCGTGGATTACGGATCAGCGCTCTGGCAATGGCTAGTCGTTGCTTTTGCCCACCAGACATGGTCACACCCCGTGTGCCGACTTCGGTGTTGTATCCCTCAGGAAGGGAGATGATGAAGTCATGGATCTCGGCGTCCCGGCATGCTTGGTGAAGCTGCTCTTCTGTGGTCGAGTCTTCGTCGACTCCGAGCAGGATATTATCTCGAAGGGTTCCGCCGAATAAGTTGGGCTCTTGTGCGACAAGGGAAATCTCCTTGCGGTAACTGCTCAGGGAGAGATCCGCAATGTCCATTCCGTTGTATATGATGTGGCCAGACTTTGCCGTGTAAAACCTAAAAGATCCGCATGAGCCATGTTCATTGCTCAAAATTTTGGGGACAAGGGACTCACCTCTCGAGCAACGAGACAATAGTAGTTTTCCCGGATCCTGGAATCATGTTAGTTTTCAGTCTTGAATCAAGCAGCAGGATACGTGCCAGATGGGCCAACGATTGCAGCGAATTGGCCTTTCTCAATCTGGAAGAGAGTTGGAATGTCAGATACTGGCAATCCTTTTCGTGGTGGAATAACCGAGGTACTGACTGTCAGACTGAGCCCGTTCAATATGGGCACGTCTCTTGTTGGATACCGGAACCAGACATTTTGAAACTGGATCTTGACTCCCATGTCCTCTTCTCCGATATTGCCAAAATCGAGCGAGGTGAGCTTTCCGTCTGTACGGTCGTTGTCTCTCATGTCAATAATTCTGCTTGCGGCGACAGACGCCTTTGCAATGTCTGCACCACCTTGTTAAAGAGTTTCTCACACTAGCTGGCAATGAAACTTACTGGGCCCATAGCTCAACCACTGCCCTGCTCCGAGGCCGCCCTGAATAAGATGTCAGCTAGATTAACCACTGTCTGAAGTAGGTTAAAAACACACTTGTAAAACAGCAATATAAACAACCATGTACTGGAAAGGCCAATACTCATGGTTCAACATGAGGGTCCCACCATACCTGCAGAGTAATTAGTCAAAGTGACCGTATCATGTAATGTCTGTACCGACGCCAGGGACATACCAGAGAACGAAGGCCATGCAAAGTAAAGCAATACTGTCCGCCATCGCAAAGACTAAAGTGGTCCAACTGGACTTCCAAAACGACTTTTTGATATGATCGTGCAGCAGCTTTTCGTATCGCGAAGTGATGGTGTCTTCAAGCGTCAATGCCGAAACCGTCCTGAAAGCGCCAATAGATTCGGTCGCAAACTTTGCACTCTCCGCAAAGACCTCATTGTTCGACTTCTCGAACTGGGTTTCATATCGAATTCGGAAGAAGGCCGCCGCCACGATGAGCGGCATCGACGAGCAGAGGGTCACGATGGTGAGTTTCCAGCCGAAGTAAAAGGATATTGCCAGACAGCCAACAACATTGAGGAGGGAGATGATGACGAATGCCATGTTGGTGCCCAGAAGTTCTTGGAGCTGACTTGGGTCGGTGGCAAGGCGAGCAGTCAGAGCGCCGACAGAATGGTCGTCGGTGTCAAAGAATGCTACAGACTTGGACAGGATGTTGTGGAAGTACTCGCTTCGGTAATAGTGAGTTATGTGCTGTCAAATGTTAGCGAACAGATTGACAAGGCAGTTGTGAAATTGGGGGACTCACAAACGCAATGGTCGACGAAGACCACCCCAAGGCGAAATAGCTGATGGCGACGAAGATGGCGAGCATTACAAACATCAGACTCCAAAAGTTTGCAAGTGCTGGGAGCCATTCACCCCAGAATTGAAAAAGCGTGAGCTCTGTCGCGAACAAGTAAGCTTGAATCGGTTGGCTAGCTGTTTGGTGAAGTTCATGTAAGCTCGCATTCAGCTTTGAAATTATGAGGGTGGAACTTACCTCCACCACCCACGGCACCTAGGAGCAAAACGATATACCACCTCCATTGGTTATTTTGTTCGTGGAGGAGCAGCCCAAAGCTACTCCAAATTCCCCTCGATTTTGCCGGTATTTCGGCCTCGGAGACAGTTGTGGTTGTCTCGATAATGGTAGGAACGTCTGTCGCAATCGTTGCCATGCTCTTCTTCTCGGCAACATCTATATCCGAGTATGGCGCCAGCGCCTCATCGCCACTGTGCTCTGGTCCCATGACAAGCTGCTGAGCCGTGGCCAGAGTCCAGTATGGTCCACCTTCTTGGACCATGAGACCCTCGTGGGTGCCCTCCTGGACAATCTTGCCTTTTCGAAGGACCACAATATTGTCCGCCTTTTTGACTGTGGAGAGACGGTGTGCAATTGTGATGGTAGTTCTGTCTTTTGACACCTTATCCAAAGCCGCCTGGACCATCTGCTCGCCACGAACATCGATGCTGCTGGTTGCCTCATCAAGGATCAGGATCTTGGGACGCTTGACAATGCTTCGCGCAATTGCTAGTCGTTGGCGCTGGCCACCACTCAGCTTGATACCCGAGTCGCCAACAATGGTTGAATACCCCTTGTTCCAGTTAGCACACGCACTTGAACACCAGAAACATTTAGACTCACCTCTGGTAAACGGCTGATGAACTCATCGGCAAAAGACTCCTTGCAAGCCTGTTTCACGAGGTCCTTTTTCGTTTCCAAGTCTGCGTCCTCCCATTGAGTGCCGATGAGACCAAACTCGACATTCATGTAGATGGAGTTGTTGAAGAGAAATGGCTCTTGTTGGACAAGGCCGATTTGAGTTCGCCACCATTTCAGGTCAATGTCCCTCAAAGGACGGCCACCAACTGTGATGGAACCATTTCGCCAGTAAAGGCTCTTCAGAATTTGGTGAGCAGGGCAGTTTCGATACTATTTCACTCTAGTGTTGGGAGTGTCTTACCATGTCCATGCTTTCAAGTGACTCAATTTCATACCATCGCTCCAGAAGCCCGACAATCGTGCTTTTCCCAGAGCCTGATGGACCAACAATTGCGGTTATCTTGCCAGCAGGGAAGCGAAGCGTCAAGTCATCTAAAACCTTCATGTCTGGCCTGGTCGGGTAAGCGAAGTTGACATGCTCAAGCACAATGTCTTCTGACGCGCTGACCTCAGGGGCTTTGACGCCACTTCTGTCAGGTCTTGGAGCATCAATGATGGTGTAGAAAACAGTGGCCGCGCCAGCGGCTCGAGCTGCCGCAGCTAAGGGAGCAGTAATTCCGCCAATTGAAGTTGTCATCAGCATGACCGACATGAGGACCCTGATTGGAGCATGTGTCAGTGAGCATCAATGAATACATTCAGCGCGTATCTCACTCACACAATAAGTGTCTCGGCACTATTGAATCGCAACTCCATGTACATTTTAAGGGAGTACCAGAATGAAAGTGCAAAAGTGCTGCTGCTGTTAGCAGTTGGTTCTTTATATCATTAAGCCGGTGAACAATTTTCGGCCAAACTCACGCGTAGACGGAAAATTGAACTACAATACAGTCTGGTAAGCACACCGCAGCGTCCCGAATGCACCGAGAAGGGGGCAAAACTCACCTGGCGCTTGTTGAGCAGCGATCCATGGTGACATTTTCAATCCTCGGCGACGAGATTCGTCCACCCACCCAGCATAACGCTTGGCCATCTTCTCTTCAGCGCCGCAAGCCGCAATCATCCTGATGGAGCCAAATATTTCATTTGCAGTCGTTGAAGCCTGAATGTCAGCATGTTGTACCTCGTTCAGAATCTTGACCAGAAAAGGCGTGGTGACAGCGTAAACGATCGTGATGAGAACCAGTCCGCTGGCTGTGATCAGGGTCAGACTCCAGCTATAGACCATGGCAATGACCAGGGCGGAGACAACCGTCGACAGAGACTGAAGAAAAGCTGAGAGCTTTTCAGAAATGCCCGCCTGCAAAACGCTTGCTGTGATGGTGATGATGGCTGCTGTCTGCCCTGGTGGGAGAATGTCCAAAGTTGAGATTGGTTGCCTAAAAAGGCATCTCATGTACTCGAGTCTGATAGCAGCAGAGATTCTCAAACTGCACATCCGGAAGCCGACCTGAAAAAGCTTGTTAGAATCAATCTGTAGTTGGAGGTCTCAACAAGATCGCCCACATACATATGCAACGTAGTCCAGGACAAGCCTAATAAAGAATAGTCCCACTAAATAAAGCCTGCAGAAGAGTCAGTAAATACAATTCAATGCAGCGTTTGGTATCACTTACGCGCAGGTGCTAATTGCATTTTGGAAGAGATCGTAGGTTGTTTGCGCGTCTGCGCCATAGTACCCAGTGAAGGATCCAACCATACGGCCTGCCTTAGTATTAGCTTTATTCCCCTATCTGCAGGATATATCAGCTTTGTTGCAAGTAGTCTTACCGAATATTACGTTCATTATAGGCATCGTGATCCCGGCCCCTATGGAGGTTAGGGCCGCTGCTACGAGAAGCAACTTGTCTAGCCATGTCGAGAAGGAGAAAATGCGCTAAGAATGTGTAAGCTCCGAGACAGGAAACAAAGGATGGGGCAGCAGTTAAATACTCACCACGAAATCCTTAATGGCTGTCTTTTGTTCGGGTTTCAGGAGAAAAGGGTTCTTCTTCTCCGCTCTGGCCTGGGGCGAAGGGTCGACAACTGGGAGACTTGACGTCTCGAGAATGGCGGGCTCAGGACTCAAAGAAACTTTCTCTTGGTCCACTTTGTCCGCAGCAACTGGATTGGTAGGCTCTGGGACGCTGATCTCTAGAGCTAGAGAGGATGTGGCAGAAGACTGAGTCTTCTCTTCGCTCTCAGGAGAGTTGGCTACGGCAGGCTGATCCACGGCCATCGGGGCGGTGTCGGCAGTTACAGGCACAGACCCCGAACGTTGTCAGTGGTAGTCCGAGAGAGGGGGATGGCCAGGAAGCTCAGGTCGAGCCAATTGAGGCTCAAGAAAAGTACTCTCCTTCTGGGTACGGGGCCAACGTTACTACAGAGGGAGGCTCACGAACTGCATAGCTGTGTCGGGAAGCAAAAACACGACATATGCAGCGGTCAGAGGGTCGATCTCGCACTAAGAAGGGAGATTGACAGGAACTGATGGGTGAGCTTGAAGGGGGGAGGGGAGAGAACGGCACGGAGGAGGAAGTAGCCTGTACAGCAGCAGACGAGCAGCTTGGAAAGAGTGTGAGCTGTTTCGGACGCCTCGGAAGAACTGCAAGCGGCTTCTAGAAGCCGCGGCCAGATCCCAGATGTCGGCTCCACGATAGAGCAGTGGCGGATGTGTCGGGGATGGGGACCGGACGACGCTGTTCTGTGCTGTGCTCGGAGCCCTCACATGCCTATGTGTGTGTAAGGTAGTGGGAAGGTAGGTAGAACACAATCATCCTGGGATTTCCCCATTCTGAACAAACACTGCATCGGCCACGGCGTCTCAGTTGGGGAATAGGCGAGAACAATCCCCCCCACCCCGACTCCACGACAGGGACAATTTGGCCGCAATCTATGTGCAATCTGGTTCTTGGCCGACAGGCCTGTCACCACCGCAACTGCAGTATCTTATCTATGCTATCATATAGCACCAGGGGCGCGTCGCATGCGATTGACTGGATGGATCGAAAGACAATCGCCATGGTTCTATGTTGCTGGCTAATATTTTCTGTGAGGTTGTTTCCGGCACTCGCTCCCGCCAGAGCCTCTTCATGATGACGCCCGCTGCTGGTTTGATTTGGTACTGACGCCAAGCGAGTGGTAACATCGATCCCAATTAGGAGGGAGGTCCTACTCTGCCGAACATTGGCCTGTCTGCCTTAGGTAAGGGTAGGCTCGGCAGGTACCTTGGCTATCTCGCAGCGAGGAAAGTGCGATGCGCAGCCCCAGGGCAGCAGGGGCGGGAGATGGAGATGGGCCATCACCTCACCTCACCTCATGCATAAGGGCCCCACTTGAACCTTTCTTTACGTGGTGGAGGAGGTGCGACTTTGCGCGTATCTTGGCTCAGCTTAGGCAGGTACCGAACCGATATGATCGCCATGCCCATCGCACATGGGGTGCTGGCCGCGGCGGGCTCCTTCCATCTGTCGATTTCGGCGCCCGGGATGTGGGTATTCAGTGGTGGTTGAATATGTGGGGTCAAAAGGCTGTCTGTCCAATTCTAGGCTGAATGGCAGGCCAGCAAAGGTCCAAATAGGGCAAATACCCTGCCGATGTTACCTTCCCGACTACATAGGTACATGTACTTGGGGTATGTATGTAAGGTATATACTTACAGATTACTTATTCAAGTTCCCTCTCCAAGAAAAACCTGCCGTCTGCGTTTCGGATAATGAACCGACCATGTCGTAATTCACATGGAATGTGAGGTACC
Source organism: Lasiosphaeriaceae sp. G1095 (assembly GCA_027569635.1). Lineage (NCBI taxonomy): Eukaryota > Fungi > Ascomycota > Sordariomycetes > Sordariales > Lasiosphaeriaceae > Lasiosphaeriaceae sp. G1095. The sequence continues at coordinate 97,200 of JAPDFK010000042.1, forward strand.
TGCCGAGAGCATGTCCCGTCCGCTGTTCAGACTCCAGGCGCGAGAGTCAACGGCGTGTGACCAGGTCAGGGTGTCGTGGGGTAATTTAGCCAGATCTGCAGACGCCACTTTCAAGTTTTGACTGCTGCGTTTTCGTCTTCAGCGAGCGAACCCCACAATGCATGCTGATCCGAGTTGATAAAAAGGTGGGCGTGGGGGAAGTGCGACGATCTGAATCAGGGGCCAGGACCATGATGTGATGCTAGGTAGGTACCTAGGTACCTACTATTGTGTGTGTAGGTACATCCAAGCATTTGAGAGTGCTCAGGGTAGTAGGCGATGTTGACGGGTACCTTGTCGGTCTGAGGCTTTTACTCTACTCTTCTTCCGTGTATTTGCACAGCGGCAGGCAAGATACAGTTCGACTCGATGATATGATTTTTTAAGGTCGGTTAGAAGTCTGGGCCCTGGTGTTTAATGTAATACACGTATAGATTATTCCAGTCTCTGCTCCCCCTTGTCCGTTGGAACAACCAACTATAGCTGCCGCGCGTTCTGCCGACCTTCACCTAGGCTCCCCAAACCAGACCTGTCAAACCCACCCACTCTACCCGTTGTACCTTATCCGGCTCTGAGAGCCCACCCGCGTCTAAGCGGCGGGTACCAAGTCGACGCACGCACACCGGGCAGCCAGCCTTATCTCGCAGAAAACTTGATGAGGTATCGTACCTACCTACCTGTATCTGTACCTTATCCTGTGAGACCCTTTTGTCTCTCCCAGCCACTCATCGTGGCCAGTAGCCCGGGACTGGCCGCCGAGACACACACTAGCGCGATACTATCCATCCCGTTTTTTTCTTCCTCGTTTGCCCAGAGCAGGACGGGACCCCCTTTCGGGCTACTCAACGAAAATAGCAACGCCGCCCGAACGGAAGCTTGTATCACAGCGGAATCACGAATGGCGTGCAGGTAACGTTCCAGGCTCCCAGGTTAACGGGCTGGCCAGACACAGTACCACGGCATGTGGAACTGTGGGCCTTTTGCCCGGTTCTCCCAGATTGTCCCTTGCCGAGCAACGAGGATCGTGTGCTACACTCAACTCTCTCGCCGGGACGAGCCCACATCGGCCCATTCGAGCACATGTCATCTGGCCTCCTGAAGACCGGCTTGCGCGCACAGAACAACCTCTATGGCCACGTTACGTAAACGATTTACCGATCGCAATGCCGCAGTTTGAGGGTGATGCCAGCCAGCACTATTCGGAGTGTTTCAAATTGCTCGGGCCATTGGTTTAATAAATCAAAGAATAAAGATGGTTGTCAGTTAGAAATCTTGGCTCATGGTCTGGGCAAAAAGTCTAGCTTAGTCAGGTATTGATGCTCTGTTTCCAAACTCCATGCACAAATGTTATTCTAGTAGCGACAGTGATGAGCCAAGCAACGCCGTTAAGTACAAAAGATAGCCAATGCGTCTAGATGTGTATATCATAGTTTCTGATGGCCTCGCGCACCACGTCTCCAAGCTCTTTCACCGTGTCCTTGTCCCGTGGCAAAGTGTGGCCCTTTGCGTGATCAAAGAGATACGCTGTGTCTGGATCGCAAACATTGAAGAGCGCCAAAGACCCATGCACGTAGGGATCCAATGAGCCAACTGGTCACTTGGTGAGCAAACGGAGACCTCCAAAACTTTATACCAGCGTGGGGGACACTTACTGATATGGCATGTGGGGATTTCGATCATGGTCTCTGACTCGTCGCTCAAAACCATGGCGTGACTTTCTGGGTCCACCGGGGGCCATCCAGCAAAGAAGATGGCATACTTGAACATGGGTTTGATACCCTTCTTTTTCAGTCGCCGTTGCTCGTGCAGCAAAAGCGTGCCAGCCACCGTGGCACCTTCCGAGTATCCAATGATGCCCTCAAAAGGACCGCGCTCCTCCATGATTTTGACCAAGTATTTGAGCGCGTTATCCGTGCTTCGGTGAGACGTCGCGACGCCCTCCCGCATCAAGTCTCTCATGGTGTCCTCGGGCGTTTCACAATCAGGAAAATCCCTGATTCTCGCTAGCACATCGTCGTCGTCGGTCTTCTCCACGTCCTGATCCGGCTCGATGAACCGGTAGTACGGGGGCTTGCCAAAGTATTCTTCGAACCCCTCCGGAGGCACTGCTTTGCATGGGCCATTGATGAAGTGAAAAGTTGCTGTTCCATCTTCTGTCAACTCCTTGATGATCGGTGCTGTTCTGTGTTAGCGGTCACACTCCTCTGGCTGGGGCTCGGGAAGGTCATCTCACCCAATTGCACTTGGAATTTCTATGTGACGTGTCAGTAGGAGATCAGAATGATGCAAAATGACAGTGACACTTACGTCGGAGCTGCCATAGGCACCGGGGAGACAGAGGAACCTCATGTTGACTCTAGGTAAGCGGTGATGGATGGTCGTTGAGAAGGGCGTCTGCGGGGTTTTGTTTGGTCTGGGGTAGTGGGGGAAGACGTCAAGGTTGGAGGCCAATTCAGTGACAGGAACTGCGGCGCGTGAGCAGGTCCAAAGAAAGGGAAGCTCTGGTTGCCATATGGCAGTTGGCTCGGCAGTCGGGGCAATATACAGCTACCCGCTAGCAGGATGCCATTCATGCAACCCCGAGCACGGGCAGGCTTGGTGACGCGTTCTGTGCCTTGAAGTCACTTGGGATGGACTCCCGGATGGCAGAAGAGACTTGTTGCATACAATCTAATAAGCGATTCTGGAGACGGCGCTGCCGCATGGCGAGCAGACCGGGTTCTTGCGAGCGCCAACACAAGGTGGCTTGGCGGTGTCTCTATCTCGAAAGGTCACAGACCCGCATCTCTGTCGAGCAGCCTCATAATTCTTGTTACGGGGGATGCACGGCTCACCTCAGCGTAACTTTGGTAGGTAGGCAATGTATTCCACCTTAAGGTAGGTACTTACAAGAAACACCATCGGGTGGTAGGTGACATCAGGTGTTGATGAACATGGAGGGGGCCGGTCGTAGCATCCGGGACGATGCTCCGAGGGGGGGACAGGAATCAGGATCCATGGAGTACAGGCGGAATTGGTGTTTTACTCTGTGATTTATTGGACAAGGGCAGGTGGACAAGCGAAGCTGTGAAGAAGAAAAGCAAGCCTTCTGGAAGACGCGCAAGACGGGGTGTCCCGTTTGGGATAAATGATAACGAAATTCGCGATAATGTCTCGCTTCCTGGGCCGTGCTGCACCTTGGGGCAGGGGTGGCTGCCATGGCCCGCCCTTGAAATCGACACGACGGACGGTGATGAGGTGGCAAATCCATGGCAATTGCAATTGATAAAGAAATCCATGCCATTTGCCCGTGAAAACAGCCGTGACGGGCCGGCCATGCTATCACACAAAGCAGACTGGCCAAGTGCAGGCAGGTGCGCACGCAGCTCTCACCGACGGACACCATGCATGCTCTCCTCGGCGCCTCCCCTCATCTCCCTCTTCGGCTCCGTTTCACAAACCCGGAAGGTGCCTCTGAACATCGCAAGGCGGGCCCTGACGATCAAAACAGAGGGAACACCCACGTGAGCCAAGACCCCCGCGGCCAGATGCTGATCTTTGTTAGCCTTGTGGCGATCCTGGACTAAAGCTGGAGCAAATCGAGTCCTGGTCACCTGGCCAAAGCTTTTTTGCCCAAGTTTGCCAGGGTAAGGCTTGCCAAAAAGCTTAAATCAAGTCTAAAGGCGCGGCCAAATTTCGCTGCTATGATTTGTGGTGCTCAGACTTTGTCAATATGTAGGGACGATCGAGATTGGTAGCGCCAAGACGAGCGTTGACAGTGTCGATGGATATTTGGGATAGATTAAAAAGAGGTTTTGCCGTCCAAACAGGTGCTCGAGTCACCAAGTGATAATACTGATCCCTTTTGACGATGCCAGGGCCCAGGTGGTAGCATGGATAAGGAGCTGTCACTTTGTTGGAAGTCCCGATAAGCACCATGCTAAGGCCACAGCAAGTCGCAGGGGGCCTGCAAGCTCGATGCAGGAGCCCTGCAAGGTGGCGTTTAGCCGCCGCTATCCCATGGGGACCTGGAAGCTCCGCCGACAACCTCACCTCACCTCCATGGACACTGGAGTGCTGCTGCACCATTCATCGGTACTCGAGTCTGTCATCGGCGGATTGGAACATCGCTCCCTTGTATGTGTATCACAATACATACCTAGGTTGATTGACATCCGATATTCGCGCCTTCGTATGTGCTTTGCGCACACACATATACTCACCCCCCTACCTAAACCCTTCGTGGTCTTCAGGCAGAGAGGTGACCACTATCGCGACATTAGCCGCAGCATAGATCCGATCGACACCGACCCGCCTCCATCCAGTCAGTCCCCAACCCATCTCGTCGACTCACCCAGGCCAGCCAGCCAGCCAGCCAGCCAGCCAACCAGCCAGCCAGACCTCCCAGACCAGATCAGACTCGGTCAACATGGAAGCTGAGCTTAAGCTTCCCCGATGTTGCGGCAATCGCCACCAATTACCGCGCGCTCCACTCAGGCTGCCCCGCTTCCCCTGAGACCCTGACTTGGCCCGAGACCCCCAGCTCGAGCTCCCATGCCTCACTGCCGGACAGATAGACGACGACGGGCCTGTCCCCGGGCATTGCACGTGCGCAACGCGGGATGAGGCTTACGTACCCCAGGTCAGGCCAAGCCAGGCGGCTTCATGCGGCAGCACGTGGGGCCCGAAGCTGTTCTCCAACAGATTCCCCTCGTTGACCAGCGAAAAAAGAATGAGCTCTCCCTGCCGGATCTGGGGAGGGCTGGATGCAGGGTTGATCTGGAAGAGTTCGAGACCTCCGAGCGAGTATAGGCACGAGCCGAGAGCGCCAACCGACCATGCCACCTACTCTCGTCATATTGCTTCGCATATTGACGCTCCTCTCCGACCGGTTGTCACCCCTAATATAGAAAACTCTGAGAGTGGATTTCGTCGCTCCGCCTACTATCAAGATCATGGCTCCGGGACTGCGTGTCGGCGGCCGGGCGTCGATAGAACCGAGCATGGGACTCGACGCAAGCAGAGCAAGCGAGTTGTCCTGGAATATTGTGGCTGCTCTTGCCCCCCTGAGCCCCGCTGGTGACGAGCCGGGGTATCTTTTGGCGATCTTGGGTCTCGGCATATAAGCTGCGAAGTGAAGCCGCACTCCCCCGAGTTCTGATCCAGTCGATGACCTAGCCTTGTGTGTCTACAATGTCGACTTAGTTCTGCCATATATACCCGCCAAGATTTGAAGCACTCACGGGCTGTAGCAGCAGCACAAGACCCCAAGTCTTGCTGTTGCCGGAGCCGCAGCCGCAGTCATGGCACCCATTGCCCTGACGCCCCAGAGCTCAACTGCCAGCTCCTCCAGCGAGAACCTCAACGGCTACTTTCATGTCCCCAATGGTGGTGGTGCCACAAACGGACATGCGAATGGCCATTCCAATGGAGCCACCAATGGCTTGAGCAACGGTTCCAATGGCAACGGCGTCCATCTCAATGGCAATTCTAACGGCCATGCCAACGGTCACGCCAACGGCGCCGCTGCCGCGGCATTCTCAAGCTCCCACAAGATCGAGCCAATTGCCATTGTTGGCATGGCTTGCCGCATGCCTGGCAACGTCTCTACTCCGGCAGAGTTCTGGGAGCTCTGCACCCGGGCTCGGACTGGATGGACTGAGATACCCAAGGAGAGGTTCAACAGCAGCCGATTCCATCACCCCAACCCCGGCAAGGGCGGCGGTCTGAACCCAGTCGGTGGCAACTTTCTCAATGTCGATCTCGCCGCATTCGATGCCCCCTTCTTTGGTCTTACCGAAAAGGAGGCCATCTCCATGGACCCCCAGCAGCGTCTCTTGCTTGAGTGCACCTTTGAGGCCCTCGAGAATGCAGGCATTCCAAAGCACACCATCGTCGGGAAGGACGTCGGTGTTTTCGTTGGCGGATCTTTCCCAGAATACGAGTCTCACTTGTTCAGAGATTCCGACACCATCCCCATGCATCAGGCCACTGGTGAGCGAGCCCTTCAAGACCCGTTATTTTTCAGGGGACCGAAAACTGACTTTACCGGCCAGGCTGTGCGTATGCTATGCAGTCCAACCGCATTTCCCATTTCTTCGATTTGAGGGGGCCAAGTTTTACATCCGACACCGCTTGTTCCTCAAGCATGGTTGCGATACATTTGGCTTGCCAAAGCTTGAGAACTGGAGAATCCACCACCGCTCTGGTTGGTGGTTGCCATCTCAACATGCTGCCCGAGTTCTGGGTTTCGTTCTCCACATGTCGGTCAGTCATCCTCGTCTACAATATTTTACTTTGACCATATGGGCTAACCGTACTCCGTCCAGACTGCTTTCGGACACTGGTCGATCATTCTCCTTCGACAACAGAGGTACAGGCTTTGGCCGAGGTGAAGGTTGCGGCATGATCGTCCTAAAGCCGCTTTCTCAGGCAATCAGGGACAATGATCCCATTCGGGCAGTCATCGCAGGCACTGGCCTTAACCAAGACGGAAAAACGCCCGGCATTACAATGCCAAATGGAGCGGCACAAGGTGAGAAGAAACCATATGATAATATCTCGTAAGGACTTGGCTGACTTGGATCCCAGAGGATCTCATGCGCAAGGTCTATGCAAATGCAGGACTAGATCCCAGTGCGTGCGGCTTCGTCGAAGCTCACGGCACAGGCACCAGAGTTGGTGATCCTATTGAGGCCACCGCCATTCATAACGTACTGGGCCTGGATAGAACACTGCGTGACCCTCTGTGGATTGGCTCCGTCAAATCTAATATTGGACACTTGGAGGGGGCTTCCGGTACGTGGGCGCTTCTGCTCTTCACCATTACATGGTTATTGACGCAATCTTTTAGGAATCGCGGGTGTTATCAAGGCAGCATTGATGCTTGAACGAGGCTTCATCCTGCCGAACTACGACTTCAAGCAGCCCAACCCCAAGATCCCCTGGAAGGCCTGGAACATGAAGGTCCCCGTTACTCAGCGACCGTGGCCGAGAGGGAAAAAGTATATTAGTGTCAACAACTTCGGTTTCGGAGGTACCAACGGCCATGTGGTCTTGGAGGCTGCTCCTTTCCGCGGCCAAAAGGCCTCGGTTGCGGGTGACGACACTCCCGATGGCAAGGCAGGACAAGGGCGGAAGCTCTACGTCCTCACAGCGAACGACAAGACGGCCCTCTCGCAGCTGCTGAAGAACATTGTCATCTATCTCGAGCAACGGCCTGAGATTTTCCAGATGGACCTGACCAGTAACATGGCTTACACACTTGGGCAGCGACGGTCTCTTTTGCAGTGGAGAGTCGCCATTCCAGCCGCAAACTCGTTCGAGCTCATTGAGGCCATCAATGGCGAGAAGTCCACTCCTGGCAAGGAGATCGAACCCCTCCGGCTCGGCTTCATCTTCACGGGCCAGGGTGCTCAATGGTACGCCATGGGCCGTGAGTTGTATGAGCAGTATCCGACATTCACCAAGAGTATCTCAAATGCCGACAAGTATCTCTCCAAGATTGGGGCTGAGTGGTCACTCATCGGTAGGCATAAACGCACCCCTATCGCTATTGTTGCGAAAGCTAACCTGAACCTGAACAGACGAGCTCAGCAAGGACGCAAAGACCAGCAAGGTTAGCGAAGCCCACATCAGCCAGCCGTCGTGCACCGCCGTCCAGCTAGCCCTGGTCGACTTGCTCAGGACCTGGGGCATCCACCCAACCGCCGTTACCGGGCATTCGAGCGGAGAAATCGCCGCCGCGTATGCTGCAGGTATCATTGACTTCGAGTCCGCTGTGGCGATTGCATATCACCGAGGCAGGCTCGTTCCCATCCTAAAGCAAAAGCACCCCGAACTGCGGGGTCGTATGATGGCCGTCGGCGGCAGCAAAGAGGAGTTCTTGCCCCTAATCGAGGGCCTGGCCGAGAAAGAGGCTAGAATCGCGTGCTACAACAGCCCTTCCAGTTTGACAATTTCTGGCGATGAGCCCGCTATTTCCGAGCTCGAGAAGATCTGCGAAGAGAAGCAACTATTCAACAGGCGGCTTGTGGTTGATGTTGCATATCACTCTCATCACATGAACCTGGTCGCAAAAGAGTACCGAGCTTCGATTGTCGACCTGCAACCCCCTGTTCCAACCAATGTCAGGTTCCATTCATCCTTGTATGGAACTCTGGTCGATGGTACAGAACTGCAGTCCAACTACTGGGTTGACAATCTGACCTGCGCGGTACGCTTCTCCGAGGCGCTGCAGAGTATGCTGGAGCCCGTGGGTGAACACAAGCACGGAGTCAACATGCTCGTGGAACTTGGCCCACACTCGGGTCTCCAGGGGCCGATCAAGCAGGTCTTGAAAGAAGTTGGCGGGGCTGCTCCCAAGATCCCGTACGCCTCTGCGCTTATCCGCAAGCGCGATGCGGTCGAGACGGCAATGGAGCTGGCTGCGAGCTTGTTCACCAAGGGCGCAAATCTCAACTTCGGTGCCATCAATTTCCCCAAGTCAACCAAGCCACCGGTGTTGCTCACCGACTTGCCGCGGTACCCTTGGAACTACTCGTCCAAGTACTGGCAGGAGTCTCGCATGACGCAGACGCACAAGAACGCTGTCGGGTCACGAAACGACATCATTGGTACCTTAGCCAACTACTCGAATGACCTGGAGCCCACTTGGCGCAACATTGTCCGTCTGGACGACCTTCCATGGCTTCAGCACCATAAGATCCAGTCCTTGACCGTATTTCCCATGTCCGGTTTTATCTCCATGGCCATCGAGGCGGCTTCACAGAGAGCCGCGGCCAGGGATGCCCAGTTTGACAAGTTTGAGCTGAAGGACGTGTCTGTGACGAAGCCTCTAGTCGTCCCTGACCAGGATGTGGAGATGACTATCACCCTCCGCCCCCACAAAGATGACACTCATGCCTCTTCCGACAACTGGGACCAGTTTCGGATCTGCTCTTGGTCCCAGGGCCAGGGCTGGACTGAGCACTGTGTTGGTCTCGTTGCCGCAACTGTCACAGATAACAACGATGTCGACAGCGCCAGGCAGGCTCGAGATTCCGAAGCTCTGGTCGAGGCCACTTTCTTTGCCATCGAAAAGGCTGGAGCTGCTAAGATTGTGTCCGAGAACATGTATGAGACTCTTGCCGAGGCTGGTGTTGCATATGGACCAACCTTCCAGGGCGTGAACAACTGCCAGGCATGCGATACTCATGCCGTGGGCGACATTGTTGCTCAAGACATCGCAAAGGAGATGCCAAATGGCCACCTGAGCGATGCTGTGATCCAGCCGGCCTTCCTCGAATCCCTCATCGAGATGTACTGGCCTATCGTCGGTGCTGGTCGCCAGGCAATTGACACCATTTATCTCCCATCCTCAGTCGATCACATCACAGTCTCATCTCGCATCACCCAACTCTCAAAGGAACCTGGCAGCATCCTGCGCGCTGTCTGTAGAGGCGAGTTTGCTTCTGGCATTCCGAAACCGACCAAGGTTCACATGACTGCGGTGGCCGGTGAGGATGCCCTCGAGACCCTCATTTCACTCGACGGACTCTCGGTATCTCCTATCCTTGACGGCGATTCTCAAGTACACCTTAACGCCCCCAGAGAGCTCTGCTACAAGCTGGAGTGGGATCAAGTTGTCGATGCCAAGGACACGCAGGTTAACCTATCTGCCGATACCAAGATTGTCATCATTCACGAAGACTCCAACTCCCAAAGTCTCGTTGCGATGGACCTGGCAAATGCCCTGGAGCAAGTCACCGGAGGATTGCCAGAAGTAGGAACTCTGCAAACAGTCGACGCTGCTGGAAAGATTTGCGTCTTCTTGAACGAACTTCACCAGCCATTCCTGGCCACACTTACTCCCGACCAATTCTCGTCTCTCCAGAGACTCTTGACAAGCGTCCAGGGGGTCTTGTGGGCCGTCCGTGGAGCATATGACAAATCTGCCAACCCGGATGCCAACATGATTACCGGTTTGAGCAGAACTATTCGTTCAGAGACAGCCATCAAGTTTGCAACACTGGATCTGGATGCTGAGACATCTCTCTCAGAGGCCGGCACTACAGATGCAATTCTTCGGGTATTCAAGGCTGCCTTTGGCTCCGAATCATCGGCGACAAGTGAGCTTGAGTTTATGGAAAGAGCTGGGACATTGTTCACCCCTCGCATTGTGGGTGACAGCGAGATGAATGAGTACGTTCACAAGCAGACAAACCCCTCCGTCATTGAGCCCACGCCGTTTGGAGACGATGGTCGGGCTTTGAAGATGGAGATGTCTACGCCCGGGGCCGGGGACAGCATCCACTTTGTTGATGACCAGACGGTCGAGGAGCCTCTGGAGGCGGATCAAATCGAGATTGAAGTCAAGGCTATCGGCGTCAACTTTAGAGATGCCATGGCGGCAAAGGGCCAGATTCCTATCGGCGGCTCTGGTATCGAGGCAAGCGGAGTAGTCACTGCGGTGGGAGCTGGCGTGTCCGCCTTCCAGGCCGGAGACCGAGTTGCGGCGTTGACACATGGCGCATTCGCGACCCGAACGCGCACGAAAGCCATGTTTGCCTTCAAGATCCCAGCAGAGGTTTCCTTTGAAGCTAGCGCAACCCTTCCACTTGCCTACTCCACGGCGTACTACAGCTTGATTGAGGTTGGCCGTCTTAGCGAGGGCGAGACGGTTCTGATCCACTCGGCAGCGGGTGCCGTGGGACAAGCAGCTGTTTGCCTCGCTCACATGGTTGGCGCCGAAGTGTTTACTACTGCCGCAAATGCTGAGGAGAAGGAACTCCTCCAAAACGAGTACGGACTTCCAGCAGACCACATCTTTTACAGTCGCAGCACATCATTCGGTGACGCGGTTCGCCGGGCCACCGGTGGGCAGGGAGTAGATGTCATCTTGAACTCCCTGACCGGCGAAGGGATTCGCGAATCCTGGAGCTGCCTCAACAAATTTGGCCGTTTCATCGAGATTGGGAGGCGAGATCAGAGCTCCAAGACTCGCCTAGAGATCACCAATGCCAATAGCAACGCTACCTTCACCTCGGTCGACCTTCTCGCTCTCGTGGCTGAGAGACCCAAGGTTGTTAAGCGCCTCGTTGCTGAGCTTTCTCGGCTCCTGAAGTATGGCAAGATCAGGCCTGTGACTCCGGTCACTTCCTTCTCCATCTCCGATGTTGAGACCGCCCTCAAGACCGAACAAGCCAACAAGTCTATCGGCAAGCTCGTAGTTGTGCTTAACGCAACTGACATTGTCAAGGTACGAAGATTGGATTCCTCTCTATGTTTAGTAAATACTGACGTACTCATTTTGTAGGCGGCACCTTCCAAGAAGCTGAAGCCTTTGCTTCGCCGAGATGCGACTTACATCTTGGTCGGTGGCACTGGTGGTTTGGGCCGAAGCATGGCTCGATGGATGGCTGCCAAGGGTGCCAAGAACATCGTCCTCGTTTCCCGAAGCGGTTCTGTCACTGGTAAGGTGAAGGAGTTGGTTGATGAACTTGCAGCTGCCAATGTCAACGTTGTTGTCCGTCCCTGCAACGTCGTCAATAAGGCTGAGGTGGATAAGCTTATCCACTCTGGACTTCAGGGCTTGCCTCCCGTCCGGGGTGTGGTGCACGGCACAATGGTTCTTCGCGTAAGTCTCAATGTTTCCCCTGTGTTGCAAAGAGTAATGCTGACGGTGCTGTAGGACGTCCTCTTTGAGAAGATGACCTGGGATGACTATACCCAAGTCATCGAAGGCAAGGTTCAAGGTGGCTGGAACTTCCACAATGCGCTCGCGTCCTCGCCGCTTGACTTTTTCGTGGCAATATCATCTGCTGCTGGCGCCGTTGGCAACCGTGGGCAAGCCGCGTACAGCGCTGCCAACTGCTTCCTCAACGCCCTGGTACAGCATCGTATTTGCAAAGGCCTGCCCGCCTCGTCACTCGACTTGACCGCTGTCTCAGACTCTGGCTACCTGGCTGAAGATTTGGAGAAGGCTGCCGAAGTTGCCAGGAATCTTGGGAGTGACAGCATCTGCGAGGCCGAGGTGCTTGCCCTCCTCGGTGCTGCCATCGATGGCACAATGGCTTCAACTTGCAACAGTCACACCATTACAGGCATGCGCATCACGGCGACCTTGCGGCCGTTCTGGAACGAGGATGCAAAGTTTAAGGCTATGCGCATCGCGGCCGAAGAGGCAGCAGCGAAAGATGCATCACTGAACGCCGTGGTCTCGTTCAACGCAGCCCTGAAGGTGGCCAAATCACGAGCTGAGGCCGAAGAGGTGGTGTGCAAGGGCTTAGTGGACAAGATCTCGTCGGTGCTCATGCTAGACGCCGAAGACATGGACGTTACGCGGTCGCTATCGCACTATCCCCTTGACTCGCTTGTCGCCATTGAGATCCGCAACTTCATCACCCGCGAGTTTGAGGCAAACTTGCAGGTTCTGGAGCTGCTATCCAGCGGCTCCATCCAGACTCTGGCCAAGGGCGTGTGCGGCAAGAGTAAGATTGTTTCGTTCCCCAGTTAAGTTGCAGGCAGGAGGTAGTTTATTGTGTGTTTTGATTGTATGACTACGGTCTGAAACGAACGGAGTCATTGGTTAGTACCTTTTCACTCCTAGGCTTCAGCATCGGCTTTACTTCCGCTTCATTTTTGGGTCCCTGTTAGGTTTCTTTGGTGCAGTGCTTCATGTCAGTCGATACCTTTATTCTTTTCTCTTTTTTCGTTCTTCTTTGGCATGGAGTAGCTTTTGAGCAAACTCTCCCATTTTAGAGAAGGCTCAGTGGCATATGCCAGTTGAGTAACATTAGGTTCAATTAGTTGTTTTAGTCTAGACGATCGAATATGCATGCATATATACAGACATACTGGACAGGAATGAGACACTTATTCATAGGTACTTTACTTTACAAGGCGAGTCAAGGCCCCATTGGCAACAAGTAGCCCTTTACCCTCCCGATCGACAGAAGTCAAATGTCGTTCTTGGTGTTCTTTCTTTTCACTCTGGCCCATGTCGCCAAGCTTCCGCCGCAATCCTACAACAGCCACAGCCGCAGAACTGATGTATGTACAGCATGACAGCGTCCGCCAATCACTTACAGAAGCCGAAGCCGCAATAAAACTTGGGCTTTGGGGACTTTGGAAGAGACAAGGCAGCAGCATATTAAACTCGACCAGGTTCCAGCAAGTAAGGATTCGGAGGTATACCTTGGTTTGCTGCAGCTTCTACAATTGTAACCCTCCTCTAACTAGTCACAAGTCGGCACTGACGCCCATCCTTTACCTGTTTGATCGCCAGACAAGGCTCTGGCTCCTGGTTCCTGGCTCTTGGATCCTTGTCTCACCGAGAGCATAAATGTCCATTAGTGTCCTCTGTGGCCCCCAATCCTCCCTTAGCTCCGTAACCACGCATGTGGTGGCGTTCATTGAGGTTTCAGACGAATAATCCTGTTCCAATCAACGTTATGAAGGATTCCCTCAAGGTCGCTCCTATTTACATACGCTGTCCCACTCACCCCCCCATGGTTTCGTCCAGGCGAAACAATCTCCATGGAACGAATTGACACTTTTCTCAGATATTGCTCCTAGGAGCAACTGTACGCCCTTTACATATTGAGTACTGGCGTTGGAGCCCACGAACAATGGGTGGTATCCTTCCGCTCTTTCCGACCCTTGGCTTGCGACTGGCCCTTGTCGTGGTTTGGACTGTGGTGGCGTCCTCACAGAGTGCTAGTCCAGACCCCAATGTTGAAGCTCTTCATCTCTTTCCCAATGGCGCCAGTATGTTTACTATGCTCACCACCCCAGCGCCTGTCGCTAACCGCTTCCTTGGCTGCCTCTGGCAGTCTCGACAATGTTCTGCGTAAGCGATTACACCTTCTCAATGTCAAGCACGTACGGGTGGTGCTGTAGTACGCGTGGCAACTGCAACTTCCCGACTGCGTGCGACAATGGTACGAGGTCCTGGAGATTCGGCGGGACAGACACCTGGTGAGTACAAGTTTGGCCGCCCATAACCACTGCAAAGTTGAAATGACGCTGAATAAATTTGCAAGCGGATCCTCGGCACCCATTTGCTTTCATATGACCGTCTACGAGAGCTACCCATCTGCCGTCAACAGCTGGATGGTGCACGACTGTGTAAACTCGCTATGGACGGCCAGCAAAGTGTACCGAGTGATAGCCACCGAGTCAAGTGAGTGTCAAGACCGTCGTCACCTATGTGGGTGACCAGGATTCTACCTAAGTGGGCTGACATGGGGACGGACTGGGTACCCTAGGCTCATCTAGTTTGTCAACCACATCAGCCACAACCACCACATCTCAGACCGCCAGTCCCGGCTCCGTCACATCAAGCGGGCCATCCGCGACGAATCCGGGAAACTCGGACAGTCAGACCTCCTCTTCCTCCCCGTCACAAGCCTGGATTGCGGGAGCCGTAATCGGCCCCGTGGCTGGCGCGCTCGGTCTCGCCGCGCTGGGGTTCTGGCTCGGCAAACGGAAACGAAACATAAAGTCAAACGAGTACGCACCGGCACCGCAGGATTCCTTGTATCCCAATGAGCTTGGGGCCGCCGCCGCCGACGAGGGACAGTACAAGGCTCCTCCTCATCACGCAGAGGTTTTTGAAGGTGCTGCGGGATTCTATCATCCTCAACACCCAGGGCAGTACTACCCGCCAAGTGGTCGGGAAAATGCGCATCAGCTGCCGAATGAACTTCCGACTGGCCCGAATGCATATGAACTGCATAATGAACCTCGTTCGGGCGGCACATATGAGTTGCATGGTCAGCCTCGTGCTGGGTATTACTAGAGTTGTAAAGATTGGTGCGCGGTTGTAAGAAGAGTCAAGAAAGAACTGGTTAAAAAAGAAAAGGGGTTATCCACGCCAAAATAAAAAGGTCTGTGGCGCTGTTAATGATGTGAGAATTACCTTAAAAAAAGTATATAGGTAAGCTTTGGCTCACAGATAAAAATAATGTTACTACCTTACGAACCCTGCTGATGCATAGCAGGACAGGTGTAACAAAGAAAGCGAACCAATGGCAAGGAAGGCAGCTATCTGCTAGTAGCCCCAATCCAAAGAAAGCCCCGTCCCCCCCAGCCAAGTACAAATCTCCTTCCACTGGGGACCCGGTGGTGAGCTATGAATAACTGCAGATTTGTCGAGGAGTCCAATCCCTCGCCGCTCTGTAATAGGACCATTCTATTCCAACAGCATGACGAAATACTGATCTCGAAGCCATGATTCCACTTTTACAGCTCCGCGCACAACTATGAACTCAAGTACGTCCTGGGAAGTCAATATTGGAATCCCTTCAAAAAACGGGGCAGTTTGCCTTGTCCGACACACGTCGGCAAATCCCACTGAACG
Organism: Lasiosphaeriaceae sp. G1095; assembly: GCA_027569635.1. Lineage (NCBI taxonomy): Eukaryota > Fungi > Ascomycota > Sordariomycetes > Sordariales > Lasiosphaeriaceae > Lasiosphaeriaceae sp. G1095. The sequence continues at coordinate 112,561 of JAPDFK010000042.1, forward strand.
CACGAATGTCATTCTGGTTCGCGAGTGCTCTCCGGGTGTACCGAGGAAGCAGGACTGAAAAGTCGCGCAACGGATCCTCAAAGCGCGGGCTGTCATAATCATATGCTCTGTTCGTGGGGTGTGGTGGTGAGTAGTGATCGACGAGCGCCTCTGCGAAGGTGTCCTCTTTGCAACTGAAGAACACTTGCTTCTCGAAGAAATAAACCGCACGACGGGCAAGGTGTTGTTCTTGAAAACTGTGTGAGGGAGGCATTAATTAGCCAACTCGCACGCATCATAGCAAGTTGTTAAGGGGTACGGGCACACAAACGTACGTCCATGCTCTCGATGCGTATACTGAATGTTTCAAGACCTCACGCAGAGGCAGATGGATGCCCATAGAAATGTTTTGGGTAATACGAGTGGGAGATCTGGTGTCCTCTCGAATTCCGGGTAGGCCGGCGTTTGCATTGTGACCGTGCGCAGCAATAATCGTCAACCACGATGCTTCGTATATCTGGTCCATGGCGTTGACCCCTCATTCCACGTCTGGTTGATCATTCTGGACCAAGCATAGGGCATCTACCCAGAGATAGCGGAGGCCAAGCCTCCGGATCAACTCAATGGCGTCCCTTATAGTCCACAGGATGCTGTCCCACGCTTGGTCAACTCCTCCAGGCAGCATGAAACTGGGCCGGTTGGCAGTTTTCAGTCTGATGCTCGCCACATCACTCCAAACGTAGCTCAGTGCTACATACTGCGGAACATCCTGACGCCCGACAACCGAGCGGTGCTCTACGTCGACAAATCAGAGAAGGTTCAGTCCTGGAAAGCGTCGTTCAAAGGACTCGGCCTTGACAGGGCAATGCTCAGTGTGAGATGCGGTACAAGTCGCCATCCATTCCGAGATGAGGCAAATATCAAAATCTGCCTCGACAGTGGGTCTCAGGTATTGATAGTAGTTGTTGTCCTGACTTGAGGGGTGGGGCCTACCTAGGAGGTAGGTACGTATGCACAGTACATAGGTACCTACCCACACTTCTTCCACTATCGATGCACCTTCTTTTTCCACTTGGCAACCTTGACTTCTCATGCAGCAATCCATTGGAGGCGTTCAGCCACTTATCCCCAAACACCCTTCTAATTGGTCGTTTCCCCTCAGGTCGGGACGACTGTTTGCGATGCTGATATGCAAACAGACATCCGCATTCGGAGCAGAGTGCCCGATGGTTTTCCACCCAATCAAACCCGCCAGTGATTGGCCACCACACTCTTCAACGTCAGAGGGCTAGACGGTCCGGCGGTATTACAAAGTAATCGACCGTGTCGTGTTGCATTCAATAGTACTCTGGGGTCGTTTCAACGACTTGTCGGGAGCATACAAGATAGGCTTCTCATGTCCTACGGCAAGATCGTTCTATAGGATGTGAGTGGAACAAAGGTACAAATATATTGAACGGGTGCCCCTTTTGCGCACCGGTGTCAAAGTCTTTGATGCATTCATTAACTCACGAACCCTCAACATCCCCTCATCCTGAATATCAACAAAGTTGAGATGCAGTTGACAAGGCTAGCACTGATTGTGGCGCTTTATACTACCTCCACCACTGCCATCTGGTGTGGCTACTCCGTTCCTGTAAGTCTACCCGAAGATCCAATCCTACCCTACTCGAAAACTTGCTCTTTAAAGCTAATTGGCCAACTCTGCAGGGCGGAGGGGCAGCAAACGGCTACTGCCAACGCGAGTGCCGTGGTGGCTCTTCTACGTTGAACTGTGCTGATAGCTACGTAAGTAATTACCTACCTTGAGCTCTAGAAAAGACCTTGATGGACCGACTGCTGACCTCAATTTGTACAGTGCCAGGTGACGAACAATTGCAAATGTATATGCCATTATGAATGAAGGTATTGACATAACGTGGGGCTGGACATGTGCTGGTTGGAGATGGGTGAGCTGAAAACATGGAATCCTCCATTTGGCCATATCGTCGTTCAGGAGAATTCATGAGTTATTAGCCAGCCTGTACCGCATCTCTTGTGCGAAGTGACCATTTCCATGGCCCAAGCCTTTCGCAACTCACGGCACAAACGTATTCATCACATCTCAGAAGTAATCTGATACGAGCTGTGTCATTGTTTTTTTCTCTTTTCTTTTCTTTCTTTCCCACCTCAACATGACGTGATATATGCCAAACATTTCTACTCGCCAACCCCCCCAAGACTCACTTCCCATCCCGATACACATTATTACAAATCTCCCCAAACACATCCATCGTATGGGCATACGAATCCTGGACCTCCTTCACCCTAGCGGCCAGATCCCTCCCCAGTGGCAAGAACCTCTCCGCCTCGCGACCCGTCCCAACACCTTCCCCTACAACCACCTCATAGACCGCCTTCACGGCTTTGTCCTTGTCGCCGTCGGCCTCAAAGCCCCCACTGTCCATATACTCCATCACCTTCTCGGCCACAGACCCCTTGTAGTCGTTCGGCAGGGGGTTCTTTCCCATGATCGCTGCATTCCCCATGTTGGTGTTGAACGTGCCCAGAAAGACGAGCAGCACTCGAACATTGAATGGGGCGATTTCTTTAGCCATAACTTTGGACAAGCCTATTTTTCACCTATCAGTCAAGTACTTACTCCCCCAGCAAATAAGGGGGGGGAGGGCATTAATTACCATCCAACGCCGCCTTGGCAGCCGCATAAGCACCCATACTATCCCTGCCCTCCAGCGCCGCCCCGGAGCTCATATTCACCACCACGCCGAACCTGCGAGCGCGCATATAAGGCAACACCCCGCGGATCAGCCGCGCGGGGCCAAAATACAACGACTCCATCAGCGCGCGCAGCTCGTCGTCGGTAAACGCCTCGACGACGCTGAAGATCGAGTACCCGGCGTTGTTGATCAGTACGTCGATGTGCGTCCCTCCACTCTCGAGGGAGTCGATCAGTGCGTCCGAGTTCTTGTCGTCGACGTCGAGGGCGAGCCACTTGCCGCCGTTCTTCTCAACTTCAGCGACCAGGTCTGGCGTGCGGGACGGGTTACGCGATGTCGCGATGAGGGTATGCCCGTGGGCTTGCACAATGCGCGCGAGGGACAGCCCAAACCCTGATGAGCAGCCTGTGATGAGCCATGTCAAAGGGCGTTTTGGGGTCGTGAATGTTGTTGTTGTTGTTGTTGTTGTTGTTATTATTGTTGTTGCTGCGGACATGGTTGGCGTTTTGTCTGGTACGATATCTCGAATTCAAGTACCTTAAAGGCAATAAAATATACAAGTAAAACCTTTTGACCAAAGATTAATATTGCTATCTAGGACAACTGCAGCACACTGCATGGTATTTGTGTACAAAAACCCTTCACCCAGGCTGATCGCCCGTGTGACGTCAGGCGGATTTAGGGGGCGGCGATAATGGCATTGTTTACTAAACTCCGGGATGTTGAATAACAAGGGGGCCAAGGGGGCCAACTGCTACTACTAAATCCGCGGATATAAGAGTTACCAGGATGGATATTGACAAGTGCTTACCTTTTATATAGCGGAGGTGGGTTTGTACGCAGATCACCTCTATTTCTCACGATAGCCACCACAAAGGCCAAAGCGCGAAGTCTGAACCTCAGACATAACGACGTCCATTCCGGGCAAGAGATTGTTATTACATCTTCAATGTTGCTAGCGACGAGCTGACCACCAGGCAGTAAGTTAATATAGAAGTGGGTGTTGAGCTTCGAACCATGCTTGTTTAGAAAAGGTACCGGCTCCAAACCTTGTTGCTGCAAGCCAGTAGGTTGAAGTTTGTACAATAATTGGTTAACGGCATAATACAAATCGACGGGTGTGAGGTGTCCCTCAACATCAAGCAAGGGTGGGTTAGGGTCCAATAGATACAACCTAAAGCTTGCAAATACGCTTGACTGCTCAAGTATATATATTTAGACGAGTATGGCTAGTTGGGCATAGGGGACAAAGCACACAGAACCATTATGCTATTGACAGGCCTCCGATTCCCAGCAGCTAGACTAGTAACCGCTCTTCTCAAACAAGGCATTAGCTGTGCGCAGCCCAGCACGGCATATAGTTTTGTATTATTCCCACACAAAAACAAAAAGTATAAATTCCATAAGAGATTAAAAGCAATAAAATAGGTGTTTGAAGATGAAAAAAAAAAAAAAAAGATATAAGAACCCCAAGAACGCACGCCGGAAAGTACAGGCCTTCTCCCTCAGACCAGGAGGACTGTGAGCACGATCCCCTTTTACTCGGCGCGTCCCATCGGATGGGACATGTTCTTGGCGTCTATATGGTTCATGCCGACGTACCTCGCCAGCCAGCTAACTTCGCGACCCTTGTGGCCTTCGCAGTTCTTGCAACCCTTGCGGGTCATCTCCAAGCCGGCCATGCCAGAACTTGCGCCGTTCTTTTGACCGCCGGCCATAGTTGCAAGACCAGTCCAGCTCAGGCGCTTACCGCCCTTCTTCATCGCGGAGGCCGCATGGTAGTTAGACATGGCGGCTATCTCGCGCTTCTCGGCGCAGTCGCGGTCAATCATCATGACGCTGTCGAAGATGCCGCGAGATGACGAGCCGCCTGACATCTGGTTGGGGAACAAGGCCTCGAGGTAGTCCTCCATCATAATGCCTGTGCACATCTTGGAGTAAGAGACGCGGCTTGATTTGGAGGGCATCTGGTTCATGATAAAGAGTCCGCCACAGTACCGGTCGTCCATGTTCTTTCGGATACTCTGCAAGACACCCATCTTGGCGAACGGGTCGTTCATCATGGCGAAATGCTCGACGTGGATGCCCTTTCGCTCGTGTATCATCTCAGACGAATGGTGCACGGGCTCAACCTCCATGTTTTCCTCCCCAAGCGGCATCATAAACTCGCAGGCAGCCGACCCAAAGGTGTAGATTTCCAGTTTGCGCAGTTTCTCTGATGGAACATCGGCGCAGAGTTGAGCAACGGCCTGGGAAACAATAATGGAGCTGCAGTTGTGGGCAATGACAACACAGCGGTTCATCGAGTCATCCAGCAGGACACACCGCATCTGGGCGTACAGGTTCCTCCGCGACTGGCTCGGCACTGGCATGCAGCGCTGAAGCATCACCATGACCATATCGAACGGAAGGCCATATGTGGGCATGCAGATGCAAGTCATGGGCCGGCCGAAGAGGCGGGACAGGGCAGGGACGGTCGTGTTGTGGCAGTGGCCGGAGCTAGTACAGCAAACACCACAGGTAAGTCCAGATAGCTAGGAATGGGTTGATAGTGGATGGACTTACCCCATGCCCATTCCGCCCAGGAACATCCACTTCTCGTCCTCGGACTCCTGTCCCATCATCCAGCCCTCGGTTCCGGTCATGCATTGATACATCTGCTCACTGACCGAGCCGTTGAGCATCCAGCACATGGCCATGACCATGCAGGCACACGCACACATCCACATGGCGAACATGGCGCCTGGGAGCATGAGGCACATTGGGATGGCGGCCACTATCATGCACATCTCCATGCAAGCCAGCATCATCTGCATCATCATGTTGCCCATGTCCACCCATGACATGTGCTGTCGCTGCGTCATCAATGCCCAGCAGATTTTGGGCATCATGCGCATCATCTGGGTCATCTCGTGGCGCATCATAGGCCACATGGGTTGCTGGGAACGTGGAGTGGTGCCGCAAGCTCCATCACACAGTGGCGGGATATATGTCATGGGCGGGGCGGACATCATGCCCATGGGCATGGACTTCATGTTGGCCACGGGGGCCATGCGGGCGTTCTGCGAGCCCATCTGTGGCGAGATGATGGGTGACGGGGTTCTTGGAGCCCGGGGCATGGCGGCAATGGGAGGGTTAGAAGAAGTCGTGTGGGTGATATGGGGTGATAATAGGGGTGATGATTTGCCGGCGTAGAGAAGATGACAGAGTAAGCGAAGGTAAGCGAGAGACAAGTGCTGTTGCTGAGGCAAGAGAGAAAATGTCAACAGTGATACACGTTAGATGGGCTCCCCATATATTGTCGAGCACGCCATCTACTTCTGTGTCTGACTCTACGACACGGGCTTGTTAGATTCGCGTTCAATGTGTTTGTTGGCTGCTAGTGAAGCTCGTCGGAAGCGTCCACATTCTTCGCGGGCAAACAAAACAAAAATTACAAATGTGGTAATTTCCCAGAATGTCTTGTAGGTAGTTAGGCAAGTTCCAGACACTCACCACCATCTCATTCTTTGCAGCCCCGTGAGCCGATAAGAGCCATGGTGGTTCTTGCCGCAATAAGAGGTGGCAGAGTCTTCCCCATAAAATTGGCAGTCGCGAGGGAGCCATAATGGGGAGCCACGACTCTCTTCTCAGACGAAATTGAGGTGTGGAGGTCAGGTCACCGAGACGCATTCCAGTTGATATTACTCCCTATAATTACACCTCTAAATTGACCGAGAGTTGCTCCCTGACATACTTCCAGGTTGTAATATAGCGGTGTTGATGTTTTTGAAGAGTAAAAACAACAAGAATAAACATAACACAGTCGCAGTGCTATACATGGGGCTATCCCGCATGGGTCAATATACTTTGGCATATTTGGTACTACCTCAGTATGTATTTGACAAACATTAGTAGTGCGTCTGCTACCCGATTGCTTGGGTCATTCTCGAGAACGCTGGTAGAAGGGGTGTTAAAAGAAGAAGCATTCCTACGGCTTTGCAAATCCCTGCCCAATTTTCTGTCATGGTCAATTCGACAATCACTCAATGAAGTAAATGTCTCGCCTGATACAATTAATTAATAAAAATGCGACACCCGCATTGGTAAAACGCGTTTATACTTCGGTGCTCATTCTTTACCCAGGTCAGCAAAAAGGAAAAAAGAAGAGGAAAGGGTAAAGCAAGTGTTGCAAGCGGCAGACAAGGGGCTCACTTACCCCTGAGCGGGATGGATCAAGTCCTTGTCAGGCCCACCATGCATGTCAGACGGCCCGCAACACGCATCGACTTTCAAGGGCTTAGGCATCATGGTCCTTTCCGCTTGACAACAAAGGAGACTTCTTATGTTCTGCTATATACTTCAATCTGTGTGGCTCTTTTCTATGTTTCCTTCTATGTTCGAAACATGGCCAAATATCTTCACCCAGCTGCTTCTTCATCAAGTCATCTGTCTCCTCTGTCCACGTCTTATCATCTACGCTCTTCCCATCGTTATCGTCAGTCCGTCATTAAAATAGATGTAAAACCAGAAATGCAAGTATGCCTCGGCCTAATTCCCGCCGGCATATGATGAGAATCCTGGGCAAAAAATGCAGAGGGTATAGAACGCCTGCCCGTATTGTATGCTGATGTTTTGTGATGCATGCACTCAAATGCGCCCACCCGTTACAATGCCGGAAAAGTCATGTCAAAGAAATCGCAAAGGGTTGTTGTCGACGGAAGGTTGGGCCAGGCGTCAGGGCCAATCAGTGGTTCCGCATGCTGAGCCACCAGTCCTTCCGTCTCTTGCCGCCGCTCTTCTCGGGGCCATCGTCCACGTCAAGATCCAGCCGGTACCGCACAACGCTACCCCGATCGTCTTCAAATCCGATGCGTCTCTTGCTTTTCGGAACGAAGCAGTCCGGAACCACGTGACGCATTACCCAGCCCCGAACGCCCTTCCTAGCCGCATCGATGGCCGCGTACTCTAGCCTCCTTGTCCGGTCGCTAGTCCAGTAATGCGTCGTCTGGGGCGGGAGGGGATATGCGGGTGTATCGATATCCACCGGATAGCTTGAACCGTCGACGTTGGCTTGGACACCACGAGTGTTGGTCATCTCCGTCTCGTCCAGCATTGGTTCCGCCGTGGTGAAATGTGGGAAGTGGAAGAATGTTACGGGCTGTTGCGACTCGGGTTTTCGTGACGGATAGCACCGGTGAGGCGAGATGGACTGGCAGTTGTTGCGGGGAAGATATGAGACAGGGCCGGACCTCGCGGAACGCTGAACGGATGGCCTTGTGCGCTGCCGGTGTATGGAAGACGTCACTGATGCAGCCGACATGCGCCGATGACGGGAAGACAGCGAGTCTCGATGGATCATGGACTCGTATCCCGAGTCTTGACGACGCATCTCCTGCGGTACTGGCCGATCGTAGTTCTTGGAGCTCGGAGGTATTGGAGACTGGTAGACTGTCGGGGTCGGTCTTGGGTGTGGCACGGTCTCTGGCTCATAGAGCTCGACATCGTGAAAGCTGTGATATGTTGTGTCGGACGGTGCCAAGCTTACGCGCGAGACAGGGCGTTCGATGGGCGACAGGGAAGACATGTTTAGGTACGGTTCTGCAACCAGGGTGGAAGCATCACAACTCGACAGTCGGGGAGACAGCTCAGGCGGCCAGCCGAGAGAGCCAAAGGACAATACAGCACCAGGAGAGACTCGACTCTTCAATACTCGAGGCTGTGGACGGGTCTCAACCTAGAGATTTCGGTTGCTGTAGTGAAGCCCTGGTTTAAATTGGACTCAAATTTTGGAAGTTGCGGTCAACGTTGACTCGGTCGGAAATAAACAAGTCTGCCGAATGGGTGGATATTCACGAGAGTTTTAGGAGACGTTCTCCTGGGACCCCTGGAAGCACTGGAAGCACGACACAGCAAACCAGCGAATAGAGTGCGCCAATCGATGATGGTGCGCTTGGGAGCGAGTCGGCGATTGGTACGGGCAAGCCTGGCTTGCTGCAACTACAGGTTAATATATGCAGGTCTGGCTTGGGTGCAGCAAGATAGTCCTGTCAAGGATACCTAGGTAGGGACTCGGGAACAGCCCGCGTTCCCGTGACAGCTGCAGCCGGAACAGAAATATGAACCTGGGAAGAGGCACGGCGAGTTGGACGGGATGTTAATTCCCAGAATATTGTCCAGTCTCTGTGATCTCTGCAACAGAAGCTCGAAATCCGGGGAACAGCGCAGATCTGGAGAGAAAGACTTGGAGAGAAGAGACAGACTCTCCAGGACCCCTGTCACAGCGTTCGCTCGTGACTTGCGGATGGGTTTGTTGAGAAGCCCTGAACAGGCGGTCAGGCAGCGGAGCCTGACTGGTCGACTTGGTGGAGATGGCAGGCCGTGGTGATTTGTTGGCATGACAGGAGAACCCCGCCTGTCCGCTTCTGACCCCACGCCCGTTTGATGGCGTTGTCCAGCGGCAGACGAGAATGCTGCAATGCTGCAGGGGTGGGTGGGGAAACAAGAAGAGACACGAAAGTTGAAACTGCTATTGCTGAGAGTTGCCGTGGCACGCACAAAGAGCCGAGACCGAAGAGGGACGAAGACCAGAGAAAACGAAGAAGCTTCAGACGAGAACAAGATTGAAGACGGCCAAAGGGTGGAATTTGGGGTGCTGAGGAGGCCCCCCCCCCCTTGCAACGGGGAAGGGCAAGGGTTGGGGTTCTGATCCGAAGGCGTGCGTGCCCTGGATTGACCTGGTCCTAAATTCGGATTGCCTGTGGAGCTAGCGCAATCCGATGTCGCTCACGAGTGATCCCAGACAACATGCAACATCAGACAGACAGACGGGAGGGGCCGTTGCGTTCGTCGCGATGGAAGGCGTTCCCGAAAATCCCGTTGAGAGGCAAAGTCAGCATGCGATGAAACAGCTGGCCCAAACTGCAAAAGGTCGACGCGATGACGAGACGAGCAACGACGAGTTGCAGAGTTGGAAAAGTCGAGACGGAATGCCGACGGGGGTCGCTCGTGGAAAAGGGAATCAGTATTTCAGCTGGCGCCTTCCTCCAGACCTCAGAGCCCACAGTTATGTCCACACCACCCAGCCTAACAATTTGTGACGTGGGCGGCTTGTGGTTCCAGGATTGGGAAGGCGGCTTGGGCGGGTTGGGATGCCGATCATATGAAGGCGCACTCCGCTCCTTCTCCTTCTCCCACCATTACCGTTCTTATTCTTCCACGGCTTTTGAGTTTTCGGATTCACAAGGTTAAGGTTCCATTTATGCTGTGCCTAGGCTCGGTTGTGCGAGGCATGCGAGCGAGGTTGGGCCATTCGCACCTGAGAGCGCGCGCAGGAGACCGAGCAGCTGGCTATTTTGATCGAGCATGTGCCGCCACGCCTTGCCAATGGAACCTTGGACGGCGGCGGGCTGGAGAAAGGAGGACTTTCACAGCCTCGAGTGTGGCATTGTCCAGGCCGGGAGGGGTGATCTGCCATCCGTGAAGCGTGGAGCGTGAAGCCCTGTGCGGCACGCTGTGGTGTGCTGTCAACATACTCTAAAAGTGCGCTGTTCCAATCAGAGGTCTGGGGCCGCCAGCGCTGAAACGGTTTGCCCTCCGAGCTTCTCCCGAGGGCTTGTGAAAGCACACAAGCAGCCAATCAGACGCTGGCAGGTGACGGCCAGGATGCCTTGGAAGCCGGCGCGTTTTGACAGCTGCTCATGCTCATTACCAAGCGCGACGCAGGAGGCGCTGATCATCTGTTCCACCATCACGTCCATCACCAACAAGTCAGGTCTGGGGACGTCAGTTGCCAAAGATGGTCATTTTGCGCAGTGTTTGTTTGTTCCGGTTCCTTTTTTATTCTCTTGCTCTTTTCTATATTTCATGGCAATGTTCGAACACTTGTTGCTGGGTGTGATTACCCAAGTCCAACAGCGCCAAGTGGTCCAGGGGGGGTCATCCTCCCGCCCCTTGCCGCTTGTGCCACCCAACGGCAGCTTGAGAAGCAAACAATCTTTTAGCGTAGCTGTATCTCAGCTCACACTGGACAGCTCAAGGCAAAGCTGGGACTAACAACGCACCTTGATACTAATTTTGATGCAAAACATCCTCCAAGCGCACACCTAGACCTAAAAGCAATGCACGATTCTCACCTCGGTGAAAAGAATATGTGGGTCCGAGACAACTTGATGTTTATCACTCAGCTCTTGTGGTAAGTTGAAAGAAAGGAGGAAAATTACATAATAATCAGTCGGTAAGAAAGAAAGAGGTGTCCGTTTGTTGCAAAGACATTTTTCATAGGAATATCAGTCAATGCCTATTGTTTTAGAACAAAGAGACATCAGCGTCCTTTGTTCCTTCCGCCCCTGACCAGGCATCATCTTCTACAATACTAATACGAAGCCATCCCAGCTGCTTCGAAACAACTCTTCCGTGATTCTATGGGCTCTTTCGCTTGCGATTCGGGTACATAGAGAATCCATAAGACATTTTACCCTTCCCTTGCTACTCCCCCTTTGCTAATGCTTCGTCCAGAGCCGCAATATCTGTAGAGGGCAAAGCCGCTCTATTCATTACTTTTTCTGTTTCACACACGTAACCATGCCTCACGTTTCAAAGAGCTCCAAGTCGGTTGGCCGGAGCTCCTTGTTTGAGAGTACTCACAAGTCTGGGCCTGGCGCCCAACATGGTTATATCCGGGATTTGACCCGCAAGGTTGAGGAACAGCGCAAGGTAATTGACAAGCAGAGGGGAGACATGCAATTTCTGCAAGAGGTTGACTTTCTCATAGATGTCGAGCGTGCTACCAGCATCCCCATCGAAGACGAAGTCAAACAGTTGGATATGGCTCGCTCCATGTTGGACGACCTGACAGCCCAGCTGGACGACGCAATTCAGTTATGGAAGGACGATCATCCAGATCTAGAGTCGTCTTCAGACCTCCAGCAGCAGCCTCAGGAGAAGCCGCAGGAGCAGGAAAAGTCCGGGCTGTGGCAGAGCGTAGTCGGTTATTTCACCCAGAATCCGGTAGCCAATCCCGAGGTAAGTACTGTAGTCCGCTACAGAAACCAGTGGCAGCAATATGCGCGGGAACCCACTGCTCACCCGTCACAGTTGGTACTAATCCAAGACCACCCCACAGCATGGTGGATGGAGGAAGAAACCCAATACGGCCTATTGGAGCCTGGGGAGCAATGCCGGCTAGAGAATACCGCAAGGGCAGCACTTGCAACCCGAGGCTACGGCCCGTCAACGCATCTTGCGTTTGGTGCGGAAGTAAGAGGAGAGACTCACCATAACAAGTATCAGAGACTCGGCCCTGACCGGAATCACAGAGAACAAGTCAATTGGCGAAAGAAATACCGTCTCCCATCAGGAGAGTACTCGGACGAAGAGTTTGACAAGAATTTCTGGGTAAAGAACCTGCGCAGGGAGGATATCTGGGGCCCACGCGACAAACCGCCGGTTGATTTGAGCGATGGCGAGGTGTCCCCACGTACGATCCCCTCACACCTCAAGTTTAGACTGTGCGTGCCAAGGTCATCAGGATCATCAATAGCTGAGAGAACCGACATGGTAAAGCAGGTCGTCACAAGACCGAGACGTGGATGGGGTCCTCTTGGATGAAGTCAACAGCAATCGTTGATCATACACCACGTAGAAGATGATTATGGTTGCACTTTGTCACTTTATGATCGAAGAGAACGATCATGAGTCGTATGCCCTGGTGGCAGCAGGTTTGCGTATGCTGATTCATAAAATAATTACAGTCCCGGAAATTAAAGGCCCTGAGAAGATTTCAAGTTCTTATCCCTTTGCCACAACCCATCATCGTTTGGCTTGAGATGCAATCCCCAGGATAGGTACGGAATAAGCGTATATGTGACATCGTGTTATTCTAACCCGACTCATTTATGGACAATAATAATTATACATTGGAGCCCTCGTTTCCTTTAGTCTACACTTTACAGCATGCAACAAAGCATTGTCTTCCCGTCCTTTCGCGCATTTTGAATATAACCGTACCCCAACTCGCACTCTTCTCACACACCCATAACAGTAAGGTGTAGTCGGGCTAGCGAAGAATGACAACTTGGTTTTATGCATCCGGCGCAAGCCACGGAACCCATGTGATGATGGTGCTTAAAGTACCTGCCGCCATTGATAATTAGCGGCCTGCAAAATATGGCATATAGTGAATTTTCCCAGACAGGTGGATCTAATATCGTCGGAAAAGAGTAACTGGATTGATTGTATCAGGGGGCACAATTAAGTTTTGTACATGTAGACGTGCCCGAATTTTCTGGACCACAAGGACTGGAGGCGCGTAGAGGGAAAGAAAGCCATTGTGTTGACAACCCCTTGACAGCTCATCCTCCTCCATGGGCTCAAGTATGTGAGATTTATCCTCACCGCCGTAGTTGTCGATAACTTCAGAAAGTTGTTCTCTTTGCCAATTTTCCAATCAAGCCTCCCCTTTTCCCCTTTTAGCTTAAATAAAATCATAATTCTTGTACTGCTGTCTAAGCAAACTTACGCAACCGAATGTCTCTTTCACCTACATCTCTGAAACTTCATTGTATCTCACGCCGGCCTACTATCATTCATCTGTAGCTTATTTTCTTATTCTATCCATTCATATATGCTCAAATCTCCTCGTATCCTCCCCTGTTGGCCACCCCATATAAACCCTGAACCAGCACCTATCATCCACATACGACCATACCCACTGGAAAATTCGGGGTCCCGTCCGCTCTCCCATAGACAAGCCAGTAAGGGCCAGACTAGTAGTTGAGTCGGTGACGACCAGCGAATCCCTGGTGTTGTATGTTCTTTTTGTGGTATTGCCTCAAGTCGTGTTATTGAGAGGGAATATTACCGGCAGTTGGAACATGTAGGTGACAATAGATACAGTTTTGCGCACTCATACATACTAGGGATATTCCGAGTTAGGTTTTCATCTTTTGTTAAATACGTGTAGACATCTATCATTGCATGATGCAACTTTCAAACATTAATTCAAGTAGGAGGAAGAAATGCCGCTCGCATGAAACAATGCTAATTACCGATGCACCCAATAACCATGCAAACTTGAAGCAAGTGTCTATCCCGAAACTATTACAAGTCTAATATCTTTAAGGATGGTATCTCTATTCGACAAAAGGGAATATGATCTGAGCAACGCCAGCGTAATTAGTGAATGATACAGAAATGATGCAGGAATAATAGTACAAGAAGTGCTGTCGAAAAGGAGAAAATTGTAATGATGCTCAAAGTTTGAAATCAAACTTCTTTCTCAGTATTGGGCCGTAGAACAGGAACAAGACGGGGATAGGCACCATGGCCAACGAAACGAAGGCGAGGAGACTGTTACCCCATCCTAGGCCGAGGGCTCTGTACATTTTGAGACCCCCGAGCGGCAGAAGAGCACCAGCCAAAGATCGCAACACTGCTAGGGCGGCAGTCACAGATGCAGCGTAGCGTGGGTACGCGTCCAAGAGATAGTTTTGGATGCACATCTATCAGAGAGGATTAGCACGAAGGTTCCCGTGTGGAAGAGAGAGGCTTGAATGGCAAGACTGACCATGACGCCCATAAGACCAGCGCTGAAGATGACCACACCGATCATGGGTACGATCCAGTGCACGGCAAAGTTGGTTGACCAGCCGTAGATGAACAGTCCCACGGGGAGAGCCATGCCGGCGGGAACAGTAAAGGCTAGCGGAATTCTGACCTCGGGCTCATGCTCATGGCCGGCAGCTATTCTCCTGGTAACCATGATGTCCGAGAGGGCGCCAAAACCGACGACACCGATAAGCATGCCAAGACCAGCAGGGAGGAAAGTCAACCCGCTCGTGCCTTCATCGAATCCGTAGGTCTGGGGATAGACGAAGGAGAAGGTGGTAAATAAGAGGTAGAGAATGGCGTAGGCGACAGCCACGTAGAGGGCCATGGAGGTAACAATAGGGGCGAAGATCAGAAGCTTGAGGGGGCGGATAATAGCTTGCTTGAACTTGTCCCCAGGAGAGGCGAATTCGGCGTGGTACATGCTTACAAGATCCGGGTTTCCGGTCTCCTTGGAAAGCCGGTGGGCCTTTCTCTCGAGGATAACGGGGGCGTAGGTTTCTCGCAGGGCAAAGAAAGACACAATGGTGATGATGCCAGCCTGCGGAAGCACAAGTTAGTTAACAGTTCATGGTTAGAGGGGCTAGGTCGTGGCTGCATACCAGGATAGCAATGAGCCAGAAGACCCATCTCCAGCCAGCGGCAGCGATCAAGTAGCCTCCAGCAACGGGGCCGATGCAGGGGCCAAGAAGCGGGCCCATTGCCCAGCCCGCCATTGCTCGTCCGCGCATGTGGATGGGCATGATGTCGGCAATGCTGCCGCTGCCAATGGTGATGGGGACAGAACCGGCCATGCCCATGAGAAAGCGAAAGGCCAGAAGCATGCCGATGCTGTTGCTGAGGGCGGTGCAGATACTGAAGATCAAGAAGAAGACGTTTCCAAGATTGTAGAGCAAAGATCGGCCGTAGACTTCGGACAGCGGGGCAACAATCAGAGGCCCGACGGCAAACCCCAAGATGTAGATGGACAGAATGAAGGTGGCAATGGTGGTAGAGGATTCATGAAACTCGGCCATGATCTTGGGAATTCCAGGGGCAAACATGCTGGACCCAAGAGGCGTGACGAGGGTGAGAAAAGAGAGGACGCCAATGTTGGTCCACTTCTTCTTGTCGGTCCAGTTCATTGGGTTTTCGGGGTCGTCGGGGCCATCCCAGCCGACAATGTTGGGGTCGCTGAACTCGGCCGTGTCCTCAGCGGGGGATTCATCCTTGCCCCTTGAACTCTCACGGTCCGACTCGGGGACGACGATGGTGGCAGCCTCGAGGTCAGAATTCTCAAACTTGGGCTCGTAAGAGCTGTTGCGGGCGTCGAGATCGGAGGACTTGCCCTTCTCGGCGAAGGAGAGGTCCTGCTCTTGGAGTGAAGAGCCTCCTGCCATTGCTCACAACAGCAGCAGTGGTTGGGATTGTTGGTGGGTGACGACGACAACGACGACGACAAGGTGGGTTGGGGAAGAAAGCGCCTCTAACCACCATTGATGGGGGGACTGGAAGGATATTTGTATCTCGTTTCCAGAAGAACCAACCTACCCACACGGGTCGGTCATAGGAACCCGGCGGGGGCGGGTGTGTCTGTCTACCTGTCGCCGGTGCATAACTTTGCTTGGCACACAGGCCTTTCATCGGCTTGGTAGAAGCCGAAACCGAAGCTCTGGGTTGAAGACGACGAATGAAGACGACGAAAGCAAGGCAAGCTTGGCTGGGCGGCGCCACCCGGTGATTTGGGACTTGCAGCATCCATGTTCGCTATGCTGGGCTGGGTTGGCGTCAAGGATCATGGGGTGACGCGACGATCTGGGAATCCGCCCATCACGTCTTACAAGTATATACTAGCATGTGTATGCAAAATTCATTTTAACATTGGATTGTGCTTGACAGAAAACAGAAAGAGGGACAGAGTTTGTGCTCGCAGCTCGCATGTTCTGTGATGGGTCAGACAGAAATGGCCTGTGCCTTCTTCCACAGCACAAAAGATTAAAATCACAACTCCCACCTCGGCACATCTTGCACAATTGTTGCACAATTTCCCCGGAATGCCCAGCTTCCGCCACCCCTTCCAAAACAGGAAAGATGGCGGCGACGGGTAGGTATCGGGGCCGGGATTTGAGAAACGTCCGCGATTCTCCATCCTTCGGTCTAGCCACTGGCAGCACGCCAATAGGAATCTTTGCGGTCTTGGGCGCCTCCTTACGTCAATCCCCTTTTTGGCAGGAACATCGAGTCAGGTGGGCCCCTACAATCTCGCATTTTTTCTGGCAGCCTGGCTCGTGGATCCCGCCGGTGGATAGCTAAGGTCTCGAGTAATGTAGGTAAGGTAGCGACGTGGGTTCAAGTTAGCGACATGTCTTGGACCTTGGTATTGTCAACATCATCTCGTTGTCCGTGTAGACTTCAAGCTTTCTGTGTCTCGAGTCTGCTCGATACGGGATTCCGGCACAGGTGGAGTTTTGCGTATTGCTCGCGCAAATCTGGTTTGGGACGGAGCGGGTTTCGATGTAGTCAACAGTCCAAGTAGTTACTTCGTATATCGGTTTGTTTGACTTTGCACCTGCACCACCAACAATAATACAGCGAACCCACAGCAAAACATTGGCCAATCAGCTTAGCATCCGAGCGGGCAAGACGAAACCGAAGCTGACTGACTGTGCAGTGCAGCGCAGCGCAGCAGTGAGTGAAAACAGACAGCGCTTCCCAAGTTTCTTTTCTCCAGTCAAGACTTTTGGTGCATCAGATCCACCTCTTTCTCTGAAGTCTCACAGTCTCCCCACGGGGCAGGCATTGCGCTGCCGCCAATGTGGGACGATCATTGTCTTTTTCTGACAGCGAGATCACCGTCGGAAAAGTCAACTGATCTTTTTCTCACCTGGGCGGTGGGCACTCATCATTCTTACCTAACCACTCCTTTAAACTTGACTTTCCCCCTTTTCATTTTCGTGTGACGTGACCAACACTCAAAATGCGCGGCAACGCGGCATCTGTAGCGAAAAAAAAAGCTATCTTTAGAAGATACTGAACCAAACATGAACCCCTCATGCCCCTCTTCAACAACAACAGCATCAGAATTTAAATGCTGACGTACAATGTAGATCATCGGCGACTCTGACTCACGAAACAACAACGAAAACATCTGCACTTCTTCAGTTTGGCGGCCATTGGTGACGACATGGAGGAAGGGCCACGCAAGTCATACTCAACAACATTTCACTCTCGCCTTTCTTTCTTCGCCCTGGTTTGTGACAACAAAACCAGTGTTTCCAAGGCTGTATGTACAATTCTCTCTTCTGACAACAACAGAGCGAGGGCTTTTCAAGGAACTACCGTATGTACAACAACCACACTTTCTCTCCTTTCACTCTCCTCTTCCTCCTTCCATCGCAGGAACTACTGCTTCCGCGTTTGTTCTTCGAGGAAAGCTTCATCAAACTCTTAAGCTGAGAGCCACACGCTTAAGGGGCGGCCGTGGCGCTGGCGCTGGCGCTAGTTGCGCTGCTGGCACTAGGGAATCCGGGGGGCGGGCCTCCGGGACCACCAGGACCGCCGGGGAATCCGCCGGGGGCGCCACCGGGACCGCCGGGACCGCCAGCGTTGGGGTTGGCAACACCGCCCGTCTCGTACAGCGTGACAGCAGCAGACACCTCCTTGTGCAGGGTCGAGTTGATGGCGAAGGAGATCCAGCCGAGCAGGCCCTCCTCGACCGTCTCACCCAGCAGCACGTACTCGACAAAGGGGTCCGTGGTGGCGGCCTCCTGGAGCAGGATGTTGTCCCGGGCGTTGAGGGTCAGCTGCTGCGTGTTGGTCGCATAGACGCCCGTGGCCTCGACCTGGCCGATCAGCTCCTGGTCGAAGAAGACTTGTCCGACGTGCGACGCCGTCGTGTCCATAATGGTGCCATTGGCCTGCACCGTCGCGTTGGGGTGGACCATGGCGTGGATGTGAGTTGTGCGTCCGGTGTAGTGCCCGGGGAACAATGTGTCAAACTGCGCGACTCTACCAGCGGGCACATTTTAGTATGGGATGAAGGGGCTCAAAGGGGGAAATTGGGGAGACAAACCCGTCCGAGTCGGTCAGCTGCAAGCCACGCAGGAAAGTTGCGTTGATGTTGGCTGGGTTGCTGTTGCCGTTACCGCCGGCGACTACGCCCGAGTACACCCCGGTGGAGTTGCAGTCTGATAACGGTTAGTTTAATCATGGGGAGACACGGCAGTTACGGGTGAACATACGCCAGATCTCGAGGTAGGCTGCGGGAACAGGGTCGCATGTCTCCATGTCGATCACCTGGATGTCCAGGGTGAGGGGGACACCGGCCTGGCCCTCGGTCACGTCCTTGCGAACAAACTCGCCGGCGACGTCTAGACAAGCGTCAGTGCTTTCGCTTTGAATACACCCAAAACAGCCTTGAACTCACAGTACGGTCCCTCGGTGACCTATGCACATGCTCCAGTTAGCAATCTGCGAAAGCCAAACAAATGTTTGGGCCTTTTCTCTTACCTCGGGGCTGAGGATGCAGGTGTTGTTGCCCGAAAAGATGGTGCCCAAGGGGGTGTTCAAGGTATAGCCGCATGTCGAGTGATGCGTCTTGTTGAGATCCGAGACATCACGACCTGCATGCATCAAATCGTCAGAGACAAGAGAGACGTCTTCATTTTGCGAGTAGCTTACCCTTCATGTGCGCTCTCTTGGACAGCTTGGTGGCGAGCTTGGCGCGGCGGGCCATGGAGCGAGCTTCGACGCCGCGGGCCTTGAGCTTCTCGGCGCAATGGCTCAGGTCTCGGCGAGAGAACTGGCTGAGCATGGCCTGGCGAGCAACCACCTCGGCCCCCTGGTCATGGCCGGGATGGGCCGCGACGAACGACGTGGTGGCGAGCGCGCCGGCGAGAAGAGCAGTGAAATGCATCTTGGAGTCGGTTCTGGAGTTGGGAAGGACTTGGTGGCCAGGAGGGAAAGAAAGAAAAACACCTGGCAAAGGGAAAGGAGGGAGAATAAGATATATACACTTGTATCGTGAGGACAAACAATCTCAGCTTCCACATCCGGGTTACTAGCTCCAATATATAGTATAGGGATGGTTGCTTTGCTGCGGTGCAGGTGTAAGGTGCATCATCTGAAAAACCGGGACGGGTTCGCCTGCCTGTTCTAGCCGTCTGAACGGATGGCGTCGTCAACATTTCCCCCCCTGTTCCATTTTCCCGTTTCCCCTTCCCCCATTCCAGTCTCCAGTGAGCGGAGGCAGTGTTAACAAAAATAAAAATGAATCCATGGGAGAATGGATGTCGTTTCAACCAGGAGCCACACTGTTCTCGCATACTGGCTCGCCGGGTATTTGAAGACCGGGGATTGCCTCCAAGAACCACCGTTCTCAATTTCTGCTGATCACCTTACATGGGGACGGGGGCCGCAACGGGGTAGGTAGATCGACAGAGACGCATACGTACGCACTATAATACCACTCGGCTAGTTCATAATACCTGGTTTCTCGAACACCAAAGAAGCATTGATCTTGGTTCACTTATGTCTGTCCGTCCGTCTAGTTTAGATTGCGTTGAACCAAGCACAACGTCATGATTTCCTGTCAACCAAAGACAAAACGGCCATGGGGAATAATAGCCTGAACAGTAAATGGCCAAAACACACAAAAAGCAAACGGCTTGCCCACAGTTTTTTTTTTACCCACCTCAATGATGGAATCATTCATCATCCCTTGCTTCCTCCTCCTTCCTTCCTCCCCTCCAGCGCACGTTCGAACACAGCTGTCTAACATTACATCCATCTCATATCTCATATCTCACACATCAACGGGTTGTGGGGGTGGAAACGGGGCCGGGGGGACTAAAAGGAGGTGGGTGTGGGTGTCAACAGCCGAAGCGACGTTGCAGCTTCCTGGGGCCCCTGAATCTGAATCCCCCCCCCCCCCCCCGGTTCACATTTACCCAATCACAAGCCACACAGTTCAGGATTACCGAAGCCACCAAGCCCCATTCGGTAGCGGTACCGGGGGGGGGGGGGGGGGTTGAGTGAGGATGAAAGATCGGATTTGGGGCTCTGCGGGCGGGAGTGGGTGGGCCTAAACAACGCCGGTGGTGGTTAGTGAATTGCGGAGCGGAGGACAGGACCCTATAACAGATGGATACCCAATTCAAAGTTGCACCCGTTTTGGCATCTTGAGCAATGCGATGCTTGCCCTTCTTGACGTTGCGCCGCTGACGCGCGTCCACCCCCATTTTCGTTATTATTCTAGATTCTTCTTCCTTTCGTCGGTTGCTGGGACTGGCTCAAGCTACATACATCGTATGTACATGTTCATAATATCCGTACCTAGGTACTGTTTATGGAGGTTCGCGCCAAAAGAAAGGGTTATTTTGCCCAGTGCTCAAGGATACATTGGAAATGCCACAGTGCTGGCCCGCGAGCAAGGCAACAGGGGCTGTTTATGTTCCTGAAAAGGCATATCGAGAAGCCCTGAACGCCCTATTGTTCCACACCATGCCGGTTGGTGGGGCAATTGTCTGTGATGCAAGTTCATGCCTGCCCGCACTGTGGAGGGTGATCCTTTTTCTTTGGCTTAAACCTTCAGAGGACAAAATCACTCTCCACTCACAAAGTTGCTCTCTCGTCCATACAGACTGCGAGTGGCAGGTGGGTTGAAACAATGGTTCATCAATAAAACCCTAGGAGAGCGGAAAATAGAATGTGTCCCAGGTTCTCGTGCGTTTTATAACCCTGTTCACGTTGCAATTCTTGGCAGTACCCATCATGTCGGCGAAGACAACATTCACAACGCCTTTTGAGAGACTATTGGGTATCATCAACTCATTGAATCATTAATCATGCCAAAGTGGCTCCTCGATCGCCGCAGCTCATCAAGATCATCGCTGTAAATACATGGTAAAGAGTCCAATCCAAAGACCACAACCGGCAGGTAACATTGCTCTGCATGCCCGCCCTTCGCCCAGACTAGAAAATGGAATAGAAAGTATCAAAGTGGAGATGGAGCCCGCCGAGGAGAGTGGGGTGGGGGTCGATGCCGAATAGAGAGGAGGGTATTTGTTTGGAGACGTGCAATTCGACTGGAGGAAATAGGAAATGGGGGGCGAAACCCCCTTAGAAGACTTGAAGAAGGAGCGGCGAACAGACGGCATGGCCTTCTCAGCTCAAAACAACTTTTCGAGCCATCAGTAAAGCTCTCGAAAGCGCCGACCTCTTTACGAGCACCCTGCGAGGCATTGTCAGCAAAGGCAACCAGAAAATTACTTCTCAACCTCCAGCCTGTAGGGAACTCACAATCGCACTACAGTCAACACATCATGTCAGCCAAACCCGAACTGTGTCAACATGAGCTTACTTAAAACGTACCGCAATCAAATTTGAGCCTTCGTTGTGGATAAGACAGTATCCGCCACCGCATCGATGACACGTGTGCTGCGTAAAGTCGATGCAATCGTGGCACTGCCAACGGTTAGCAACGGCCTGGGCTGTTACTGATCAAGTGTCGCTAGACTCACATTCATGCCACATTCCCAACAGCTCTTGGTAACGGTTGGCTATCATCGACATTGTCAGCATTCATGCAAGACAACTGCTCGTCAGTTGCAACGAACTGGAAAATAGAGGGCGTGGGGGGCAGCAGAGCAACGCCTCAAGGGACATGGACCTTTTTACACAGCTTCCACACAACAAGAACATGCTTGGGGTTCATGACCTGTCCCATCTGGCACATATCCCACATCCCGGTCTACTACAGTATATGGAGGCAATGTGTGGCAGTAAACCTCTCATCGACAGACTGGATGTCCCTTCGTCGGAGATTCATCAAGGCACTCCGCTCAACGAAGGTTGGACCTGTGTATTTTCCATCTAAAAGGTGCACTTTCCATCCAAACAAAGTCCATTCTGCACCTTGAAATCCGGCCCTCTATCGTCGTTCGCGCTCACGTCACCGTCAATGGGAGGGGGGTCGCTTACGATCTGAGTCGCTGTATTCGTCGCTCCTCCGTGGCCACCCGGCGATCCTGCCCAGGGCCCGACGTAGCAAGACTCGCACCACCAGCGGTGGCACCCTGCGCAATACCTGTCTCGGATGCATTCGAAGCACCGTGGGATACAACGGGCCTTATCCTTCTTTGCCATCGAGTTGGAAAGGGGAATACGTGAGTGGACCTGCTGGCCCGAGGGGCACATGGCCACCTTCAGATTCGCTGAATGCATCGGGGGCGGGGCAAGTAAAGGGAACCTGCCAATTTCGGCGGATCCGCCGCTGCCGCTGCCGCTGCCGCTTGACCTCCTTTCATGGGAATCACGGTGCGCCGCCAGAATTTCCTCGCCCCAGACAGTAAAGCCCTCGGGCGCCGCGCCGCACGAGGCACAGCCGCCCAAGCTATGTGTGGCAACACTATGATGGGGCACACTCGCCGCTGCCGGTGAACCGGCCACGTTCAGGACCTCGATGTTGACCGTTCCCCACGCAGGCGAGTTCAGGTGTCTCGGCCCCGTGCACAAGACCGAGTCGAAGGCGATGATTCCATCGCAGGCGACGAGGGTGTTGGCCCATTCTGAGTTGATCGGACGCGGGAGCTGGCTACCTCGACGTACCCACCAAGACTCTGGTTCCTCCACCAAAGCCTTGATCAAAGCAGCCGTCGGAGCTTTCTGACTGCGTGTATTCCAAGATCTAACTAGCGCGGCAGCCGGGGCGGCGGTGGCCGGGCTTGTCTCCGCGGAAGGCAGCTCTGGCGACGGCTCTTTCGGCCCAAAAACGTACAGCCCCTTCAAGCGCGGTGTTCCCAGCGGTCTCGAATCGCGACATGCATATTGTAAAGCGCCGCGAAGCTTGCGTTCGTTGAGGTTCTTCGCATCGCGGATCGAGAGGATTCGGACTGAGAAGGATGAGATGATGTCGTGGATCAGCTCGGCCGTGACCGAGAGGCCATCGAGCGAAAGAACTTGTACGTCTTGCAATACATCCACACGACGGAGGTTGGAAAATATGCCACGCAAAGGTCCCGAGTAGAAGCTATATCGAAGATGGCGCGATCAGCAAATGCCACGTCGGGAAGGAAACCATGGGCTGAGCTCAGCCGGAAAGCGCCACCCACTCGTCTTCGGTCAGGTTTTCGTCGACCTGGACATTGCGCCAGGTCTCGCCTCCGTGGTCAATGCCATCGATGTCGAACTGGGCAGTTTTGACATTTGCAAGGTCGAGGCGACGGAAGACCTGGGGCGTATGGTAGATCAGATAGCGGAAAGCGCGCGAAGTGGCAGCAAGGCTGAGAACATCCGAGCAAGAGAGGTAGGGCGTCGTGTGACAGAGGATCAGGGAGTTGGTCAGCAGTCGAAGGATGGCGCTATGCTGGATCTCTGTGGGCAGGTTGGTGCAGGCGACGGTGATTTGGGTCATCGTCCGCCTCGCTCTGTCGGGTTCGCGGTCGAGGTCTCCGTACTGCGATAAATAAGGTTCCCGTAAGGTTGTTAGGTACTCGAGTAGGTAGCTGCCCCGAGGGTAAAAGATGTAGCTAAAAGCAACAGCAGATCTGACAGGTATATACACGACAGGCACACTGAACAACAATCTGTTGCCTGACAGTTGATGGCAAGGTTTGTTGAGAGATGTGGGCCCCGGCTTGCGCGTTGTGAGACAGGCAAAGCGTGGATCCCTAGCAAGGGCCGAGGTTGTCAACCGCAGGCAACCTTGGACCAGGTTTGGCAGGCGTCTTGTGTCTGTCTGAAAAGGCAGCAGCGATCGGCAAGACAGAAGCGAAGGCGAAATACATCTGGCTACAGGCACCTCGATTATTTTGTTCTTCCAGCGAGTTGGTCTTTGGAGACGACCGAGTCCCCGGCTTCCCGGTTGATCAGAGTTGGAGACAGCCCTGGAAGGAGACGGCTGACAGAGCGTTGCAGGCGGCGCCATTAACCGGTCTTTACTTAATCAAGACAAGGCAGTTGCAGGCGACTTGGAGCCTTCCAGGTTGCGTCAAAGTTGACCCCGCCCGGCCCTTCCTTCCCATCGCATCTCTGATACATTGATTGCTCTTGCATTGGAAGGCGGGCTCACATATCACGGTGGCGTTATTACTTGCGTACGCTTTGGGGAAGGGACAAGCTAGACAGGTAAACAGGCTCCCGGAAATGCTGGACACGTGTATTCGGGGAAGACCAGCGGACGCGGTGCTGGAAACCATGCAATTTCAGTTTGATGTTGTCTCGTTTTATCTTATCCTAACTCAGGGTAAGGTTGGTACCAAGGGTACCTATCTTGGACGATCTGGCCAAGCCCGTGCTGCAGAATTCGAGCTCTTTGGGGTTACTCGGCATCCTGTATATGGCGTAGCGCCAATGGGATTCGCGGGGCGGGTTGCCGCGTCGTTTTGCTCAGGGATGCGATGCCCACGCGATGCTGCAGTGAACGACAGGCGGGGGGCACGGGCAAGCACGGGGTTCGATTGTCGGGCAGTGGTCGGAAGAATCCCCATTCGAAATCTAAAGCCCCCCCTGCCCAGGTGCTTGCCACGCACGTAAAAGCCTGGCGAATGCTGGCAGCCTGGACAAGAAGTCAAATGGTTGAAGTCGTGATATGGACACTTCGGATCAGGCGCTAATGGAACCTCTCAAGCGCAGTGCATGTACCCCACGAGAGGAGACCGTCAGTTGTGGCGGGGTCCTTTCAGTGGATAATGCATGGATGTCGGAGCGGCAGCCCAATCACCGCGATGACGATTGTGGAATCTGCAAGAAGTGGCTGACTGATGATCGCTTCGTTTCTATCGCGACTGCAGATTACCTGGCAGGGTAGGTAGCTGTGGCCATTGAAGAAGCCATCTCTTACTTTTCTTTCTCGAGTGCCCTTTCATTGCATATTTGGCTCCAGCAACCACAGACATCTATTTCCAGTTCCATCAACAGGCGACCCTTTTCCTTTAACTACGCCCTGGCTCGTTCCCCGCCACCATCTCGGTGCCAAGCTCCATCGCCGTGACACAACACGACAGCGTCTTCAGGGCAGCCAGAAATACAAGCAATCCGCCGAGATGGCCGACCAGCCGACGCAACTCAACTGGTCGGCATCCTTCCGCGTCACACATCCCTCGCGCGTCGTGAGCAAGGGCTTGCAGGGCGACAAGATTCTCCTGCCCCAGTCGGCTCTCGAGCAGTTGCTGGCTGCCTCCACCACAACCGGCCCGTCCACGTCGCACACATTTACCGCATTCGACCCCTCCAATCCCTATTCCGTATCCGATGCCCGACGAGAGCGCTCCCAGTATCGCGAAACATACCAACAGCTGCCTCACCCACTGATGTTCCAGCTCGTCAACCAATCCAATGGAAATACGGTCTATGCTGGCATCCGAGAGTTCTCGGCTGGCGAGGGCGAGGTTGCGCTGAGCGCGTACCTCCTCGAGGCCCTGGGGATACAGGAGAAGGATATACAGGATGTGCCCACAGCCGAGGAGGGAGTGATTGATCTCACTCACGACGAAGGCAACGGGCTTGAAGGCGCCGATGTCCGGATCACGGTCAAAGCCCGGCAACTTCACAAGGGAACCTACGTGCGATTAAGGCCACTGGAGGCTGGATACAACCCCGATGACTGGAAGTCACTGCTGGAGAGACAGCTCCGCGCCGCCTTTACGACACTTACAAGGGACTCAATGCTCTCGGTTCGAGGAGTTCAAGGGGAAGAGTTCAGGTTTCTCGTTGACAAATTCCAGCCTGAAGGGGACGGCATTTGCGTGGTTGACACCGACCTTCAGGTAGACATCGAGCCATTGAACGAAGAGCAGGCGCGCGAGACTCTGCGGCAAATAGCTGCCAAGACACAGCGCCCTCCAGGAGCAACCTCTGCCAGCTCAGTTGGCCACACAATCGATATCTGGAAAGACGTGGAGGGCCAAGTAATAGAGGGTGACTATGTCGACTATGACTTGCCATCGTGGGACAAGTCACGGGCGATTGCCATCGAGCTTACGGTTCTTGATGGCCAAGATGTTGATCTTTATGTCAGTCCAAAGACAAGCCGTCAACGGGCTTTGCCACGCGATGCCGCGTACATTTTTGCAGATGTCTCGTCGCCAGCAGATGGCGTCAAGCGTATTGTCATTCAGCCAAGAAATGTCGAGCTGGAAGGTGCAGAAAGCCTCCTAGTTTCTGCCCACGGCTTCTCGAGACCCGGCGACGAATCCACCGAGCGAACCCCTTGCCGCTACTCCCTCCGTGCGAAGGCAGCCGAGATTCACGGCTCCCATGCAACCCCAGTCAGCCTAGACAGCTCACCACCACGATCTACGGAGGAGGAGCAATGCAAGAACTGCTTGCAATGGATACCCAAACGGACAATGATATTGCACGAGAACTTTTGTCTCCGCAACAACGTTGTCTGCCTGCAATGCAAGAACGTATTCCACAAGAAATCCAAGGACTGGGAAGCCCACTGGCATTGCCCACAGCACCCAGACGCACGCGGATCCAGCCCGTCGAGCAAAGCGAAACACGACTACCTTGAACACACTCCCCATACTTGCCCCTCGTGCGGGCCGTCAAGCCCTTTCACATTTCCTTCCATGCGCGAACTGGCTCGCCATCGCGCAACAGTATGTCCTGGGAAAGTCATCCTCTGCCGCTTCTGCCACCTTGAAGTGCCTCAAGAAGGCGACCCACTCGATCCATCTTCCGAAGCCGAGACTGCCATCTCGGGTCTGACTGCCCATGAGCGCGCCGACGGAGGGCGGACTACTGATTGCCATCTCTGCGGCGCCATTGTGCGTCTTCGGGATATGGCAGCTCACACAGCAAACCACGAGCTGGACAAAGTCTCGCGCTCCAAGCCAGAGGTCTGCAGAGATGAGCTCTGTGGCCGCACCCTCCACGGGATCGGGCCCCGCGGCCAGATCAACGGTGGAACTCGCATGGGTCAAGGTCCTGGGAACGACCTGGGCCTTTGCAGCCTTTGTTTTTCTCCTCTCTATGTCAGTATGCACGACCCCGAGGGAAAGGCGCTGCGACGGCGGATTGAGAGACGCTATTTAACGCAGTTGATGACTGGTTGTGGGAAGAAATGGTGCGTCAACGAATGGTGCAAGACGGGGCGGGTGAATCGCGGCCTGGAGAAGCTGGGGGCAAGTGCAGCTGCCGCCCTGCCCTTGGTGAGACCGCTCCTGGAGGCAATCCCCGACCACGGACAAGCTATGCATTTTTGCGTCGACGAGGCATCACAACGCCGAAAGAAAACAGCAGAGATGCTGGCCGCTGAGGGCGTCTGGGAGCTCGAGTGGTGCATCGCCGGGCTGGAAGCTGAGGGCGGCGACGCGGCCAAAGCGAGAGGCTGGTTACTCGACTGGGCGCCGACAAAGGTTGCGACTTGATCTTTCTCCAGCAAGGGAACACGACTGGGCGGATCTCCATATAGAAGATAGACTTCACAGAGGACTCGCAACAACACGGCAGGGAAAATGGCTACTAATGATACCCAAGCATGATAGACGGTGACTTGGAGCAGGTGTGGCAGCATTTATACCGGACATGTTTATACGCAATTTAATGAAAGGCAATTGAGTGCTATATTGGGTCCTATCAACCGCAGTACATGTCTTCGTTCCAGCTCAACCCATTTTTTCAACAACTCCCGGGACCATTCAACTTCTCGTCGAGCCAAAAACCAATCATTGCCTCTTACGAGCTCTGCATTGTCATTTTCACGTCAGCAGATGAGTAACAAAAGGTCGTTGACCGTTTGGGGAACCGCTCCGAAGCAACTGCAGCCTTCGCACGTCGCGCAGGAGCACTTGTTGCAGCCACAAGTGTGTGCCATGGTGGTGGTGAAGAGTGTTTATTTGGTTGAGATACTTAGGAGTTTCTTTGTTTGCAACCTTGGGATCTTTGCGAGAGTGGTAAAGAGCTGGTGTCGAAGAGGGAGTTGGAGCTGGGTTTTCGGGGGACTTCTTATACTTCTTCCCGCCGCCCCTCCAGCCTCCAGACATCACCAGTATGGAAACCTCAACGCTACCTCGAATCTCCATGGTGTGGATATGCCACCAGCAATTTTGGATGTTTACGGGCAGTCCCAACTTCACAGCAGCCAGTAGAGACCATTGCTGACAGCTGGGCGAGCTGCCTCTGCCAATGGCCTTCTTATTGGCTCGCAGCCACGACTTCTTGGCTGCCTGCCGGCTCCGTGTTCAGCCCGAATTCTCAGTCGTTGAGACCATACATATCAACCGGCAGAGACCGGCCAATTAATGAAGGTGGTCCATGGGACTTGGCGAGGTCGATTCGTCAGGATGACGCCTTGGCCAACACTCCCTCTTCAGCTCAAAGGAAACAAACGTCAAATTTAAGTTACCGCGCCGTCCGCCGCACCCAATCCGAAGCCGTGAGGCTGCTCTGACGTTGGCCGGCGGCGACACGGCATCATGCCTGGGTTTAGAGTTGGCTGGTCTTCCCCCCGAGTCACGGCCCGCGCACTGGACGGCCTGATGGTCCTTATCTGTCTTACGTTTGCGCAACCGTGTCGTAATTGTGACAGAATCATCCTGGAGTCCGAAAGGGGGTGCCGCCTCGGGGACTCCGCAGCGCTGGTGCTACACAACACAACAGTTGGAAGACCCAATGTCGTGAGCGAACTAGATATGCTTGTGGATGAGAATGGGGTTTGTGTGTATTCTGTCAGAAAGCATTGTGCTTGTCGTTTTGGCGGATGCTCTGCGATCTAAGATTTGGTCATTGCGATCACTATTTGCATGTGTTCATGGGAGCACACTCTCATCTCCCCGCCATTATTGATCGAGGTAGGTTGATGGTAGGCGAGTTTGTGCACTCGGGCCATCCCCGTCTCATGTGTCGAGACCGTGGTGAAACTCGGGGGAATGCTTGGCGCTCCAACCATCACATCCATACCCAAAGCTTCCGCCACCCCGCAACAAATATTTTCATGTTCGAAAATTGTTTTCATCGCTGTCTTGTTGCAAAAGCAAATATTGGAGAAACCCTTCCGGTCAAATCCACAGTCATCTTATCATTTCATCTAAGCCAGTGGAGGTACGCTTACGGCTCAGGGGTCGCGAACCTCAAGATGTGGCAACAACAGCAACACGGCCGGTTCATCTCGATTTTTCTCTTCTTCCTTCTTGGGATACCTACCCTCATAAGTGGCCTCGACGATGTGCCGGCCAGTGGCCAGGTCCAGGAGGACAACGGCCAAGTCAACATCCATGACGACCTGACCAGCAACACAACCGTAACACAGCTCCCTATTGTCGCCACCATCTTCTCAGGTGTCCCAGGACCCAAAGACTGCCGCGGCAGCGTCATGGTGAAGCTTGACATGCCCCCACCAACCGAGAATGGCGTGCGCACAGCCGCGCAGTGCTACAACATGCCGGCTCCCGCGGGGTGTGGCAACTTTGTGGCCAACAAGGACGACGGCTGCGAGGCTCGCCTCTTTGCAGAACCAAACTGCGCCATGTACACCAACACTGCCGTGTTCATTCCCGAACCGCGGGCCGTCGGTGGTCGTTGGCGAAGCATGTCCATACAGTGCGGCATCCCTCCGCCCGACCCTACATCACTGGGCAGCCCGCCGCTAGCCAACCTGCTCCAGAGTGCGAAGATGACACCCAAGAAGTCGCCCGCAGCTCGTCGAGCTGCTTCAGGAGCCGCTGCTGCCCTCTTGGGGGCGGATCATGCACAATGAAAGAAGTCGAAAGAACCACCAAGGAAAAATCAACTGGGGGCCTGAAAATACCCAGTCCATGTCGTCTTCGACATTCATCAACATGCTGATCCAGAAATTCAAAGGCCCTTTGACAGTTATCAACAACGAAATTCAAGCATCTACTTAGTATTACATATAATCACCCGTCTTTAACAGGACAGCATGATTGGCCAATGATGTTTCCTACCTGTATTTATTGCATATTTCCTCCTCTCTTTCTTGCCTCTGTCTCTTCATCTTTCTTCTTATTATTTTACACACTTTGCCAGACCTCCTCTTAAATTATTTCTCTTTTCATCTCATGCTGTAATGTGAGCTTGAACCTGAGTCCAGACTTTACCAGAAGCCAGCATCCAGAACTTGGGCCGCATCTTGTCTAGGAATGAGATCTGAGACCCTCCAATGGATCCAGAACATGAACATACCGTATCATGCGTTTACCAGTTCAGCGGATCTATGTCTAGTTCTAGAACATTTATCATACCATTGTTAATGGCTGGCGCTCTTTTCAATGGGTCTGGAACATTGCTCATTCCAAGCAACGCGCTCGCCCCAACATCGGATCACTTCAGTACTGAGCGCTGGCAATGAAAGCCACGTCTTCTAAATACTAGGTCTCGATTTGAGTTGATTTTCAGTGGCAACATGAGATCTCTGTTTGTCAGCCGAGTAAGTCAGCCATGTAGTAAAGGCGTCCATCCCCCCTTTTTCATATCTCCACTATTTGGGACAGACTGTCACATTCCAGGGTGTGTGCCTCTTTGGCTAGGAACTCGGCTGACTCGACGTCATGTAGTTACGAGTGGCTTTGAATCCCTAGGGCATGCACTGCACCCACCCTATTCACTAGAGTCTGTGACAGAGACCTCATGCTCTTGTGTTGATCTTGGCCATGAAGATCCCGACGTTGTCTCAGCCGTTGCGACCCTAGTGCCTCGGTGTGCAGTTCGGGAGAGCGACGTCCCGAACCAGGGCTCCATCTTCGCTGCTGCTCGCTCAAACCCCCAATGCTGCCAGCCGCCGCCATCAGCTCACCTGCACAAGAGCCACGATTATGTCCGCGCACAGCTCTCTGTAACCACCTTTGAAGAGCGGCTGAGAAGAGGGTGGTCATTCAGGCCATATGGTCTCCAGGGGTCCCAGTACAGACAAATCGAAAGCGTCGGAGACCCGGGCCGATCAGGCGAAAGGAGGGGGTAAGATCATGATGTGCTTTCAGCAAACTTGCTCTGAGCAAGTTGTCGCTTCTCTTGCAAGGCACCAGCCATCACTCTGTTGGTGACACAAGAGGGTAAGCTCTTTCAGCCATGTTTAGCTGAATCGGGGGATGGCGTCGTGGGGCCTCGCAGCTCGCCCCTTGGGCAGCGCATACTTGCATGTGTTCCCCCACAGGTCCAGGTGAGGCAGAACTCGGGGCCAAAAAACCAGACTGGCTGACTGCAGGCACTGCGCATCACGCGCTTCCCCTCTCTCCTGAAAACCGAACCGAGTTGAGCTCACCGAATCAGGCGCATTCGGGTGTGAGACCCACAGCCCGCCCTCGTTCCAGCGTTGCGTTGCGTTCTGAGGCGTAGACCTTCGTCGATGCAGCTCTTCAATAGTTCATGGCTGCGAATACGACTCTATCCCGCGGCGCGCGCCGCACATTGCTGCTCTACATCCCTGGCAGCGTACTGGACGGGCTTCTGTTTATCGTCTTCCTCTCGACAACCATCTCTGCAGTGAGAAAGAGAAACACGAGAAAGAAGCAAGGTAATGTCTAATGGCTACAGTCATAATTACTCTCATAGCTCCTAGCCCCCATTGCTGTGCAGTGTTACAATATGGCTGACAGCGGCGTCAGATGCTTCCCCAGTCCTGACCGACTCCGAGATATTACCTGACCGCTATTCGGTCTGCTCCGCAAAATCATAGGGTAGACACTTGGGGGGAAAAACCAACACCAATTCAAACATGAAAGCTAAGGTAGACTGGAATATGCGGGGCCGAGCCAAGGAATCACGATGATCCACCCAGTCGGGTCTGTCGACTGAGACTGTTTTTTTTAAAGACTACCGCAGTAGCCGTTCTCGCCTAGATCGCTACCTGCCTTTTCCTACTTCACCTCGTCTAATCCCGCGCTCGGAGCTGTCAAAATACACACACCCCTGACAATGGCTGCTGTCAGATGGCTACCCACAGAAGAAAGTCAAGACGATGTTACGTACTGGTACCCATTTTACCCTAGCATCGCCGCCCATGACCACGTCTTGGCTCTCATCGGCGCCACAGGAAGCAAGGATTAAGTGTCTGACCTCCCAAAGCCCCAAGCGAACGGCACACGCCCGATTACCGGTCTGGAAAAACAGTCATCCATATCGCGGCACGGCCTAGTGTCCCGGTGGGAGGAAAGATGCCTGGCCACGTGGCTGACACACAAAAAAAAACGAAAATGATAAGTCTTAGGCCTCCCAAGAAGGAAATCTGGAGGATGGGGTGCTCACTGCTCGGGAATCCCTACCAACGGGCTGGCATGCAGGTCTCAGCCCAGCCAGTCGATATGGGCGAATTTCCATCTTGATGGGGGGTCTGGATTCATGGCTCTCTCGTCCCCAAGGAGGCAGATGACGTTACGGCCGAGCATCCTACTCACATCTTGCCAAGCCCATGTGCCTGATGGTAGGAGCTACTGCCATCCCTGGCCGAGTAGATAATGGGAATGGTCAGCCAGTTTTTTCGCTGTCCCATCTCCAGCCATCGATACCCTTCCAGTCTGCTAGGAACCCAAGTCTATTCAACATTCCGTCCGCACGCCAATCACACGGTACTGCCGATCCCAGGGGCAATCTTCGTCTCCCGCATCGTCATCACTTCCACACACCCCTTTTCTCACCCACGCACACACCCCATACCCACCTAATCCCAAAAGGTGCTTGGAACCCGTCAACATGAAGTTCATCCAGTTTGCCGCTATTGCCACTGCCCTCGTGGCTCAAGGAGTTCAAGCCGGGTTCTCTTTTACGGTGGAGGCGACCCGCAATGGAGTTCCCATCCCAAAATCCCAGATCAGACTCGATCCCATTGATCCAGTCGTCGGGACTCGCGGCCGCATCAGACAACAACACAAGCTGAGTGATTCGCCGACGACCAGGAAGAAGATGCGACGAACCAACCCCATCGTCATCAGCGCCAACTGGTGCGGATCCGTCAACCACACGCCGTCGTCCAACCAGATCAAGGTTGTCCATGCGTACTTTCAGCATCCTACTTGCACCAAGAGGCCTGGCGTGACGCAGTATCCCCAGGCTACGGCTGCTTGGGCGGGGATTGATGGCGATACTTGGACCTCGGCTTTGTTGCAGTCCGGGACAGTTTGCAAGGTATGTATTGATTTCTCGGATTTTATTTTGCCATAAAAACTAATTGACGCTCCACAGATTGATAATTCAACTGGCATCGTAAGGTATGCAGACTTTGAAGACACCAGATCATGGTTCCACACACGCACAAACTGACTTTTTAAACCTAGAAACGAAGCGTGGTGGCAATGGGTTCCGTCAGGGGCGTACACTTTAACATCCATGCCAGGTAAATCCATAGACCAACAGCCCAAGGATATGAGATGAAATGGGCACTAACTTCATTGCTCTCGATATAGTGGCCGCAGGGGATTGGTTCGAAGTCATCATCAACACCACGTCCAGCTCCGCCGCCAAAGTCACACTCTCCAACATCAGCCAGGGCCACGCGTACTCGATGAGCATCACGGGCGGCACCGCGCTGGGGCGCGTCGACGCAGACTGGGTCGTCGAGCGGCCCTACTACGGCAGCTCCCTGGCCGGGTTCGCCAAGTTTACTGATGTCTGGTTCGAGGAGGCGTATGCCACCCTCGCCAACGGCGCGACCTTGGGCGTCCTCGGTGCGAATCAGCTTCAAATTACGGGGACGTGCACGAGTTCCGAGTACGATAATTCGCATCTTTACGCTTTTTCGCCTTGATTTTCTTGTATCTTTGGCGATCTTGCTTGGTTGGTATTTCCATCAACCTTTTGTACAGTACGTACGTTTTCTTTTGTCCACAGATCGGGTTCAATGAGACCTGGGGCAGCGCTGTTTTTTTTTTTCCGTGGCTTTCTTTATCGTTTCGCTACAAGGCAGTTATGCATCCGTCTTTTATTTCCGGGTAATGGCGCTGGAGAATCGGGTATCGGAGTATTTGCATTGGATTTGAGATGCTGGGAGCACTCGGCCTGGTCGGTGGTGGTGGCTATTGGTGTGAATAATGATAAGGTCCTTTCAGTGAGCAACTCAACGCTATCGATCCTTCTGAGATTGAGAAAGATTGAGTGACCCAAGTGTTGGTGCAACTTGTCACACTCCTCGATCAATTTTGTAGCAACCCCTTGAGTTGCAATTACACATGAAATTTGCCCGTCAAAGCACAGATACATATATATACCCCCATATTTTCAGCTCGTGAATTCAAGTTTACCAATTCTTTATTTCAATACCATCTTGCCCATTTGTCTAGGTCGGTGAACACCGCAACATATATGATCTCGACAAAACAAGGCATTCTAAAGGAATCCACTCAGCCAACCCGACCCAAATCTCCAAACCCAATCTCCTCGTTAAGGGAAAAGAAAAAGAAAGAAAAAAAAAACTATTGCATAACAAGACATTTTGTGGCCCCATCATGCGGAACCTGAGTGTCTTTCGGAAAAGGATTCGTCCTCAACATGACGGGCACGCCATCTTTGGTCTCGGGCGTCTGGTTCGTCGTGTTCCACTTGAGAACCCACACGCCCGGGTTTGTCGCCGATGGAAACGCGCAGTACAGCGATGGGTGCACGAGGCCCGTGTCTTCCACGATGCGGAATTCCCGCGCGCCGATCCAGAAGCCGCCTACTCTCTGGTGGGCATTGCTGTTGCTGTTTTCGACGAGTGATTTGGTTGTGGTTGCTGCAGTGCTGCTAGATGAAGAGGGGATGAAGCCCACGATGTTTTGAGATGGGAGAGAGTTTCGGGAGGGGACGTAAAAGGTTGCGCTGGTGAATGGGGGGGATTGCGTCGCGCTGTTGTTGAAGCCCGGTGTGAGTGTTGTGTTGGGGGACGCACTGAAACTGTATCCTGCCAATGAGCCTGGGTTGGATGCTGAGGTGAGGCGCGGGAGAGTTCTGACTGTGAATATGGGGTTAGTTGACTGTTTGTCCAAAAAGAAAAAAGAAAAAAAGGATAAGAGTGTATGTAGTCGACTTACATGAGATGGGCACGATATTTTCGGTGGCGCTGGCTGTGTTTATGTCGGCAAAGACAGCGGCTCCTGTGTCGGAAAAGTGGTTAGCCTCAGTGAATCCCAAGAGATGAGTGAGGTTGGAAAAATAGGTGTTTACCATCAGCGTAGAATACCGGAAGTCCGGGAATTCCATTCCCCCAAGCATAAAGGTTGAAGCTTTGGCCGATTAAAGTCGGTGTATCACGATATTGAAGGGTTGCGGCAGATGAGACGCCGACCAGCATCAAGGATGTGGAAACTGTGATCAAGTTCTTCATTGTTGTGTTTGTTGATGTTGTGGACTTGAATTTGGCGGGACAAAACAATGATTATTGTTCAAGGGTGGCTCCAGGATCTTGTAAACAATGAAATTCCTTGGTAAAAAAAAAAAGACAGACAACCACACCAAAATACAAAAAAAAGCATGTGTCAAAAAGGCAGGAGTCCCCGGACTTTTAAACGTCATATCTCCCACCCTCTCAACACACATCTTCCCCGCCATGATTTACAGCACGACAGACGACCCGGCATGGGGAACAGAATGCGGGGTTGAAAATATATGAACAAATATATTACTGCCACTCATTCCTAGCCTGTCATTGGATCCAGTCCCGTTCGCAGGACCGGGTCCCTTGGCCCTTGGATATTGCACATGTGAGAAAAGCAGCAGAGTTCAAGGCTAATAGCCAAGGACCCTGATCTCACGTGGATGGTACAGGACTTCCCAAATACGTGAGACGGACCTTCGGACCTCCGCCTTTTCAATCTGTGGCCACTCACCGCGCCGCACCCGTACCGCCAGCCTGACCTGGCCTGCCGTGTCACCTCCCTCGCGTTGAAAAACTCCGGCAGGTTTCCGGTGCTATTGTGATGGCTTGTGATTTGTGATATATAAACAAAAAGGATGCATCCTGGCCAACAACACATATTTTGCATTACTATAATCACACAGAGTGAAGGGAACTGGTTTTTTTTTTTTTTTTTTTTTTTTTGGGTGGCAGGGCACCAAGAATTCCAACTTGGTATATATTCCAATCACAACCGTCTATATGATATTCGTATAACATGCAGGATTTAGTCTTCCTTCCACTCTATTTTAAATGCAACCAAAAGTAAAAGAACCCCAACATTGCCACCGCCGCCCCAAGCTTGTTGTGTGTTGTGTCTGGCACCTGTGAAAGTGAGTATCCAAACAATCTAGTTCTAGTCAGCCCTTCCAAGTCCCCTAGACGCCTTGTTCCAAAAGTCACGAAAGTATCACGCAAACCACCGCCTTCTTGCTGTGTTTCCCTGTTTATACCCCCGAGTCGTGCTGCGTGATGCCCTCCTTTTTGGCCCACTCCTTCCAGGCTGCGCAGTTTGCATTCAGATCCTTGGCATTGGTCTTGATGTCTTTCTCGTGCTCCAGGAACGTCATGGCGAAGCCGTTGGACGTGTGCCAGCCAATGTGGCAGTGCAGCAGCCAGGCGCCGGGGTTGTCGGTCTGGAAGGCGATGACCAGGTATCCGCCGAGTTGCACCATGGCGACGTCGCGGCGTGGAGCGTTCTTCAGCTTGGGGACAAAGGTAGCGGGGTCGAAGGCTTCGTTGTGGCCCTGTCCAAGGATGAAGAAATCGTGGCCGTGCAAGTGGATGGGATGTGGCTGTCGATGAATGTTAGTAATGAAACAAGGACCGACCGCCAAGGAGATGACTTACAGTTTGTGCGCTGACCGTAATCAGCGCATAGACAAACTTCTTGGAGTCGTCTACACGAACAATTTGCTGTCTGGGATCAAAGTTTGTGGTATTTCCCTCAGCAACCTGTTGCAGAGCTGTAAGGTTTTTGTTAACAACTCCGAAATGAATGCAGACTCAATAAAATAGTGCGGGAACGTACTCGGATAGTCCCAAGGGGAATAGTAGGGGACTTGTTTAATCTGCCAGCTTGCAAAGTTTGTTACTGGATCGACATTTTGCTGAAATTCGATCGTGTTGTCGGCAACAAAGTTGGCCTCGGGCAAGTCCAGCTTTAGGGACGGTATCAGCTTGGCCGCCGGCATGTCGAGGCAGTCTGGCTCAAATGCCGGCCCGTCCTTTGCATCCGGAGTCGTCTTGTCGTTGGCATCGTACCGCACGATGGCCTTGAGGTCGAGTGGCGTCACAAACCCATTGCCGCAGTACTGACTCTCCACGACCCTAAACCAAAAGTTGCCGCCCGTCTGGTTGGCCTTGACAAGAATGTCGTAGCGCTGACCAATACCAATGGTCAGAATGTCAGTCTTGAAGGGGTCGACGGAAACAAAGTCTGTGGCAATGACTTCCATCTCGTGGCCATCAATCGCAACATTGTAGTGTGTGTCCATGGCCGTGTTGACGAGACGGATGCGATGCGTTTTCCCGGGTGTGAACACAATCTCGTGGCGCTTGCCAACGACAGTGCCGTCGGGCTGCGTGAAGATGTTCTTTCCGTTAATCAACCCGTTGTCCATCTGGACTCCGTCGCTAACGTGGGTGGCGCTTTCGTAGAGTGACTCGGATGTTTGGTGGGTCCAGTCAGAGAGCATGACGGTTCCAAGATCTGCGTCGTACTTTTGCGAAGCTGGGCCTGCAATCTCAATGGGACCAAATATACCATCCCTGGATTTATTAGTAAACGTGACAACCATCCCGCTGCCGACCGGCTTACCAAGCTTGCACGGCATAATGGCTGTGATACCACGAGCTTCCATACTGTGTCGCAGTCCAAGTGTAGGTGGTCGTTGTGCCGTTTCCAGGGGTCGGGCACTGGGTGATGGATACGACGCCATCTTGGCTGTTGGTGTCATTTTGCCGAACGCCATGAAAGTGCATGCTTGTGCCAGCGTGTCCGATGTTGTTGGTTACATGGACCACTGTTGCGTTGTCTTGTCAGCACGTAAACAAACCCATGTGACTCAGAAAGCATCTGGAACTCACCAATGGTGTCTCCCCAGTTCGCGGAGATGGTTGGGCCGGGAATCTGGCCGTTAATGGCAAGGGCAGTCCGCGGAATGCCATCTGGGGAGACAGTAATATTCTTTATTTCAAAGTTGTACGTTTGTATATTCCCCGTCTTGGGCCCAGTCTCGTAGTAGTTGGTTTGGAGGTTGAAGTTCCTGTCCCAGCAGGTGGGGTCTGTGGCCGAGTTGAATTTGCAGTCGAGGCGCCTTTCGAGAGTGGCAGATGGAGCTGCAAGAACCACAGGGGCCAGAAGCCCGAGGGCCCCCGCGATTGGCGTCCAATACATGACTTGAGACAGTCAAAACCGGCAGTCACCAAGGGGTGGGCAGGTGGCGAGCTGAGAAACCGAGTGGCGGGAAGCAAGTGTGGGGCGATTCTGCACTGTGAGAGAAGCTAAGATGAAGGTGAGATGAAGTTGAGATGCTGATGGTGATGGTGATGGATGCTTCAAGAAAAGGTCCATGGAAATCGATGTCCCACAGCCATATTATATACATGCCGGCCATCACATCCGACATCGTCGTCGTTACCCACTTCTGCAGATGCGGATGGCATTGACGTGCATGTCGTTCTAATTTCTCACGATGCGAACTCGATGAGACCCTTGTCGACCACGACGAAGGCAGCACGATAACCCTCGCCATTTGAGGAAGAGTCCGCAGCAAGGTGCATCGTCGGTGTGCATCTGACGCTTCCTACCCAAGCTTGCCACGCTTACACGACAGTCTCCCCTTGCTAGGTGTGCAACATTCACGTTGTCGCGGCCCCCATGGGCTGGCTGGCTGGCTGGGATCGGCAAAAAAAAAAAAAAAAAAAAGTGACAGAATCCGTCAGACTCTCTCTAGCAGCCCACCCCTGCTGCTACACCAGATCCTCACACAGGGAAAGAAAAGCGTTGAGCGGTGGAACTCCGATTCTCGCCCCTGGGGTGTCCCCGTCCAGGGGTAACAGATGGGATGAGCTGCAGGCAGGGCTGCATTAGTGGCGCTGTCAGGTACCGGGTTGGGAATCTGACGGCTAGTTCCATCGATCGACATGGGCGACGTTGTTTCTCCTTGGCCTGGAAACGCGATGGAAGCTCGTGTTTGTTCTTCGGCATAACTTCAGGTGCGTGGTTCCTTGCGTTGGACTGTGCCGCCTCCGTACCGATATAGCGCTGGAAAAAGTCAGGCGTCGGTTGGGCCGAGCACAGCCCCTCCTACCAGCCGGGAAAAAGGGAACCAAGGGGGATTCTCGAGGATTTCAGCCCTGTTGTCTGTTGCCGTTTCGTTGTCCCAAAAGTAAGAAAACCTCAAATTAAACATATGCAATGCCCTGAGTAAGTATAGTTCTTTACCTAAGAGGCGAAGGTGTCGTGGTGTGCCGCATCGTCAATATTTGGCGAATCCAGTCACCGCAGTTGCCACGAACGCACGCAGCAGGGACAAAAAAACAGATGCCATCCCAAGTCGCTGTAGGACAAATCGAAGCGATGTGTGCCGAGAAAGGCAGGTAACGGCAGGCGGGCAAAGAAGAGGGCTGGAAGGCCATATCGGAGTCTTCCAGTCATCGCTTGATGTTATAGTGATTCCATTTGGACAGAGGGAGGGGCGGGGCCAGGCGATTGCGAATTGGCCACTGACTGTTGGGCGATTGAGTGATTTCTCGCTTGGCGAGGCGTCATGCAGACAATAAACTGACGGCCCGATTCGACGATGCTGTTGAGCTGGAATCCGATTTGATTTCATCGTTGGCCTCGTGCTGCCCAGCCCATCTGCCAGTGGGTTGTGGTTCGCTACCCTGACCGACCATGTGCGGATCTGGCGGATGAATGAGGAGGTTTGATTCCGGGTACCTGGCTAGTGCTTGTGGTTGCTATGTTCGATTGGCGTGGGGGTTGTCGTCGGCGTGAATGGCATCTTTGAGGCACATGCCCAACATTGATTATCATAATTAATTAACTATCACCAGAAGATGTGGGAATTTAGTCGAACCTCGACAGCGCGCCTTCCACACCAATGGCGCGCCAGCCAGGGTTCAGTTAATGAACTCCAAACCGAGACCCAACAACACAAACTTGCACTGGTTAAAGAACCCAGAGGTTGGAGAAATGGATATACAAGGAGAAGGATAGACCTTTTGAGGACTAAACTCGAAAAGAAGTATCTCTTCGCCCATCGCATGAGGTTGCCATCCTGAATGGTAGGCTACCTAACCTATCTTGGACTGTCTGCCTCGAGGAGGATGTTTCAAAGACATCACAGACCAGTCAGCTTACACTTCCCACATTAGCCCCCAAATGGAAGATCAGGCCAAACTTGAAGTTGGGAGTCACGCGTCGGTTTTGTGCTACTATCATGCCATCAGGTACGGTGGGTAGGTACATGGACCTAGGTACCCAGGTAGCTGACTCCACCCGCGCCTTCCTCGTCCTTGTCACGTATGACTGCCAAAATCGGGCGATAATCTCAGAGAACCTCTTTTGTCAGGCCGACAAGCTAGCCTGGCTGGTATGATGTCATTGATTTCCCCCAGAAGGACATGGGTCATGTATCCTATCAGTGATAATAATTATCAACAACCCTGAAGTTGCCTACAAACAGTCTTTTCAAGACACGTCAGACGTCTTGTTTGTCCGGGCTGGCACAGTAATAGGACTGCGGGATTGTTTGAAAATTATAAGGCGAAAATGACGCCGCCGGTAATTTAGGAGCTCCTCATAAAGCCTATCGGGAAAATATGGTAAAAGCCGTCCAAGATGTCCTAAATTCCGGCTTTATTCTAGGCCTCGTCAAGGATGGATCCAAAGCCGCCCACATAAGGCCTCAAGACATCCCCCAGGTCAGCCGTTTTGACGTCTTCTCGCATTTCAAACCCTTCTTCATAGCCACGATATCTGAACCAGGGCGTTTCTCAACTTCATAACCCAGCGTCGCACCTTCCCCACTCCATTTTACAGTAACAACCACACTACCTCGCTACCTGTGATGTTATTTGTTGCAGCGCTAGAATTTATGCCCAACAAGGAGGAAAGCACAACGACGAGTTTTCGTCCTCTTGGAAGAAAAAATGTCGTGACGTCGAAGTCTCGAGGGAAAATGTATAATTGTTGGTCCAAAGTTATCTAATTACCTCTCCAAGTATTACTCATGAACTGCCCTAGGCATGAAATGGAGACTATTTAAGGCTTCTCGTCATGTCTGTTCAGAAATATGAAAGGCTTGTATCCTTGAGCACTGCGCAGACTCACTCTTTCTTTTGGCCCCTCCCTACCTCGCAAAGTGGCCATCAAGGTCCCCAGCAGTGGCCGAATCGTGGTTGCTGGGCAGGAAAGTGGGTACATGTAGGCCAGGGTGAATTCAGTCCGATAACAAACCTATTGTGCTGCTTTACACAATGTAAATGAGCGTGCTATTGTCGTGATCCTCGTCGTGACATATATAACATTTTCTCACGTCGTCCGCATTTGAAAATCTTCTTCTCCCAAACCACAACGTGCATCGTTCTCGTCATCTTCCTCATCACAACCAACCTCCCAACCTCCCTACCTACCTGGGTAACCACCCACCACCAACCCACCGCCTCGGAAGCATGACTTCCTTCACTTTCTTTTCGGGGTGCCTTCCCCGACTCAGGGGAAAGCTCAACCCCCTGAGACTCTTCAAGAAAAAGGCGAAAAAGGCTGAGCAGCAAGGTACGTTTTTACTCTGATTTAGAACCACCCTGTCAGAGCTTTTTTTTTTTCATTTGCCCTCTGCCTTCGTCCTGCTTTTGCCACTCTATTTACCTTGCAAGCTGCAAGGAGGGCAAGGTCCGACAAAGACTTCCACGATCCATGAACCAAAAGAGCCTCGAAATCACTGAGTCACTCTCACCTCACCTTACATGTTTTGGTCATCTCTACTCCTCGGGCCCACTTTCCTTCTGCTCGCTGTTCAAATTTTCCGCACCTTCTCTTTTCTTCTGCCTTGCCCTCCCTCCTCTTACACAACTTCCCTTTGCGAAAAAATTTCTCTTCGCAGCTTTCCCTCCTCCATAACTTTTTCCAATTCGCCAAGCTCATCACTTCACTACTTCTCTCGCACCTCGCCTCGGAGCTTTTCTATCCTCTTCCAAACCCATCCTCCTCGGGCTTCTTTCCGTCGTGTTTGGTCGAAAAAGTCCTCTCGCCGGCAAGTGCGACTTTCTGCTTCTTGAACCTCGCCTTGAAAACCACTTCCCTCCTCTTCCAAAACTTGAGTCTTCCTTTGTCACTCCATTCACTTTTTTGATCACCACAATCAAATCCCTGTAGCAGGTGCGAATTCGTGCCTCTTCAGCCCGGCCTTGCAACCTTTTCTCTTTGTCTTTCGGTTTTCAACATCGGTCCGTCTTCAATTAACGCGGTCTAACCTTGTCGAAAAGCAGTCACCATGTCTTCGCCCAAGTCGAAGAAACCTGTCGCCACCGGCAAGGCTAGCCCTGCCGTCATTGATTCCGCTGTTCATTTTGTCCAGCCCGACGAGAATCTCGTCGATTCTCCTGCCGCCCGGCTTGATGATTCTGCATCTGCTGGAGATAACTCGATCGTTGCTGAAGAGGTTTCAAATGAAACCGCCGACACCGCAACCTTTACCAACATCCCAATCACTACTGGCACCGCAATCATTGCCGACACCGCGATCGTTGCCGAAAACGCAATCATCGCCGACACCCCCATCATTGTCGACACCGCCGATGCCGCGATCATTGCACCCACTGAGCAGATTGCAGTCGACGAGTCGATTGAGTCCACTGGATCAATTGAGTCCATTGGATCAATTGAGTCCACTGGA
This sequence comes from Lasiosphaeriaceae sp. G1095, assembly GCA_027569635.1. Taxonomy (NCBI): domain Eukaryota; kingdom Fungi; phylum Ascomycota; class Sordariomycetes; order Sordariales; family Lasiosphaeriaceae; species Lasiosphaeriaceae sp. G1095. The sequence continues at coordinate 155,550 of JAPDFK010000042.1, forward strand.
TCAATTGAGCCCACTGAATCCATTGAGCCCATCAAGCCGACCGAGTTTGCTGATTCGGTTGAGCCCATCAAGGCAATTGAGCCCATCGAGACAACTGAACCCGTCGAGGCAGCGGAACCCATCCAGACAGTTGAGCTCACCGAGCCGATTGAACAGGCCGACAACTCGATCATCGTTGACGAGGTGTCGATTGCCCCGGCCGAGAACATCTCCATTGAGACCATCGAGTCTGCCGAGCACGCTGACAATTCTATCGTCACCAATGAGTTGTCCATTGCGACCAACGAGTCAACAGAGTCTACCCCTGTCGGCGACTCTGAAATTGACTCGACCCCAACTACACCGGCCAAAAACTCCGTCGACATGGGATTCACGGAAGACCTCACTCCCATCACTGAGGCATCCAGTCTCGACAGCCCCACATTGCACCTGGAGCTTGAGCCGCAGGTCAAGGTCAAGGTCGTCTCGTACCACATTGACGCAGACATGTACGTCAAGGTGCAGGAACCAGAAGGTATTGTCCTTTACAAGGTCTGCGCTATTGCGATTGCCGCTGCATCTCCCGTCTGGCGTAAGGTGCTCTACGGCGGAGAATACTCCCGACCTGATCACGGCAAATGCATCATCGAGATGCTCGACCAAGATGACCACGCATTTGGTCTCGACATTATCTTCTCCATCATCCACTACAAGTACCACGAGATTCCCGAGCGCCCGGATGTCAACCAGCTCTACTGGATCGCTCAAGTTGCCGAGAAGTACAACTGCACTCATTTGCTAGTTCCTTACATGAAGGAGTGGGTTGCCGGTTTGAACTGGCATGTCATCATGAAAAACGGCCGAAACGACAACGACAAGACCCTGTATCTGACTTGGGTCTTTGGCGAAGGCCGCTGGTTCTCCCGCGTTTTGTCCAAGGTCGCAAACAGGGCGACCGTTGATGACAATGGCGTCTTGCTCGATACAACTAGCCGCCCGTGGAAGGACCAGGGCCTGCCTACTGCAATTCTTGGTAAGCACTGTCGGCACATATCTCACTTAGTCTTGCACAAGCTAATACAATCTTTCCCAGACCTGATCGAATCGAATCGCCTCCGAACCGTGAAGAAGCTCATTCAAGCCATCGATACACCATACCAGGAGCTGATGGACATGACCCAGCCGGTCAACAAGTTTTGCCGAAGCAAGGACACCAACGAGGAGGCAAAGCATGCATGCCGTTACCAGCAGCTTGGTTCCTTGCTTGGCGAGCTGGCCAAGGCTGGATTGATGCCGATTCTCAAGGCTGAAGAGTACAAAGGCAGTGCGGTTGAGTTGGCGACCAAGGTGACCCAAGTCAAGGTCATCCGTTACAAGCTCCCGGGCGCCGCCCCGCATCTTGACGCCCACATCAATTGCGGCATCAAACACAAGGAGGCTGTGGAGGCTGCTATGGCTGAGAATGCTCCCCTCAGTGGTCAAATTATTCAGCAGCTGAAGGAGCGGGCGCAGAAGTCTGGAGCCTTCAGCGAAGAGCTTTTCCAAGACCTGAAGGAGATCGAAAAGCGAGATCCCAGCCCCAAGCCGATGGAGGATCTGCACCTCAATGCTATCCATTTCAAGCAGACAGACGAGGAGACAGTCCATCCCAGCGACTGCTGCAACAGCAAGTGCGGTAGCGTCGCCAGCGTCGTCTCGGAGTACGAGGTGATCATCAAAATCGAGAACGTCGACGAGGCTTAAGGCATGAGGCTTGGGTCTGTCGGGACTGGAATATGCGAGTTTACCGCACCCGATGGATGTTACATATGGCGTTAAGGATCATCCGAGGATGGTGTTTTTATTGAAGGCTGAAGCATCAAATGTTTCTCATTAAGCCTTAGGGACAACTAGTCTAGCTGATAGGTATCTCAAATGACCTCAAAGGTTGTTTAGATTGGCGTTACTCACTGCTGGGAGGGTTTCCTCAATGATAGGCAACAGCTTGCCACTTATGAGTTAACTGCAGATAGGTTTCAGTTTAGCACGAAAGATGTCCCTCATCAGAAATTTTCATGTGCTCGATGAGTAACTCGTCGTCAAACATGGTGCACATTCCTCCTCAATCTTTGACACGACCTCCCTGGACACCTCAACACCTGGACGTGACACCAAGCTGCATGTGTTTCGCACCGTCCCTTCTTTGGTACTTACCTTAGGCTCTGGATCTGGCCCCATCTAACCCTGTAGGCATCGAGGCCTCTTCCGACAGGCGCAGGCAGCCGAACAGTAAGTAACTCTCGCAAGGACATCCTTACGATCCGAGACTCCACCTACTCGCTCACTATCGGCAGGCTCCAAGTTGACGAGTTGTCGTACATGTCTCCGACAGATGTCGGGCGTGGTTTGTAATGAGTATCACGTAATTATCTGTGCCAGCGAACATCAGTCTGTTTTTTATCTCCTGCAAGGCACCCGATGGCAAACAGGACGCGAGAATGCGTCTTGTTAGCTTGCCATATTGTCACACTGTATCCCCTCAAGGATAATTTGCAATGAACAAAGGCCATTTCCCTCCCTTTCTCGGCGATCACTCAAAACAGACCAACAAATGGAGAAGGCAAGAGACGTACCAGCTGCCATGGGTCTTCCAATGATCGCCCAGCAGCAGTGATGCCCAACACTCGGGGTTGCCGTGTTATTAACTCAAAGCAGGGCTATCGACAGGGAATTCCCTGTGAGCCGGGACGGGTTCGAGCCCTCCAGCTCGTCCAAACTCGGTGTATCTTGCCCGGCGGTCGATGTGAATGGAAAAGAAAGACAAGCCGCTCAGTCCTCTCGCCATACCGTGCGGACCCGAGAAACCCACGTTCCTTGAGGCGACGGGCGTCACAGGGTCCATGTTCTGTGGAACAGAGGTGCTCAAAATCTTGGTGGGTCGGTCAGATCAGCGAGGATCATAGAGACGCGGAGTTACCCTTCGCTTGTCAGCGACGGTAACGCCAGTGTGTCGGGTCCCAATATCTTCTTAATGGGCAGCAATTATGCCCAGACACTCCATTATTGCCCTCCCGACCTAAGTCTCGGAGCCGGCTTGTCAGCCTGAGATCTACGGGGTTGATGGATACCCAAACGGCAGGACGCAGACGAATCTTCGTGGGCGGCCCGCGAGCTTTTTCCCCGATGGTAAATGTTTGTGCGACAGGCGCAATTTGTTTCGCGGGATGTTGCCAACCGTTGGATAGGGACCCCCCCCCCCTGCCCGCCTTGTCCGATCAAAGAAATACGGAAAGATGCGGGAAGTAAAATAGGCGGGTAAGGCAGGAAAATAAAGTGTCTCGGGTTTGGCCTTCGATTCGGTTCTGATCTCTGCATCTTTCAGGCTTCTTGTCTCATCGATGGTTCAACAGCAGACTCCCTTGCCGAGCCAGATCTACTCTATACGAACTTGTAGTCCAAAATCCTTCTTTCTCCATAGCAGTCTCAGTGGCTCCCCCTTTATATTGTGCCAAATATAACAAAACACACACACATATACACATCAAGACCCGGCATAAAAGAAATGAACTATCATTCATCGTCCAAGACACGCATCCTCACGACATTTCCCACGGAAGGACTTCCTTCCCCTCGCCCCGTGAGCAACTTGAACCTCCAGACCTTCCCTGGGCCACCGCCACCGCCCTCCGCCCAGCTCAACCGGTGGTTCTGTTGCCGGTGCGCCGAGGACGGCTATGAAGACCCGGTGGGCATGGTGCTCAAGGACGAACCACCAGGCATTAGTAGATGCTGGAAGATTAGCTGTTGGCACACCAAGTGCCTCAACTGCGTCGTTGGCCCGTCACATTCCAAGTCGGACATTGTGCGCAACTTCGGCGGCCTGCACGCCTCGGCCACTTTTATCGACCCAGTCTTTTGGGAATGTCTCTGTGGCGAGTGGGCTCGCAACCCCTTTGACGGGCGCTCATGTGTCTTGGGCATGACACCCTGCGCGAATCCAACCTGCACGTCGACACCGCCAGTGTCGTATTCCTCTTCATTCCCACCGCCGCCGCTCGACCAGCTTTCATACTACCTGCCCCTTCCCAAGAAGCACGGCGTTCTGGCCCCAAATAGCGTCGTCGTGAACAAGCACGGCCAGCGCCTAGGCACTGCCGACCAGACCGTCATGGTTGCCAACAGGCCGTGGCACTGGCAGCGTCGCGCCTTGGGGGATCCAGACTGTGTGCTGATCAAGAATCTCCGGCACAAGGACCGCCGCAATACTTCATCACCGCGATCCCCAGTCTGGAGCAGCAGTGTAGTCTTGTGGAGAGAAGGCGACCTCGCCCCGCGATACCCGTACCGTCCACCGCCCCCGTCGCTCTCCATGTCCTCCCCCGGTGCCAACGGCACCACCACGACCGCTTACAATAATGCCAAGAACGGTGAGTGGCATGACTACGAGTGTGCTTATCTCGCCGGGCTGCCGCTGGATCCCTCCCCGAGGGAAAAGACCAAGGGTGCCACCACTGATCCGAATGCCATGGTGTGGTGTCCGAATCCTGTCGGACTTGGGCCTCCTCCTCCTCCTCCTCCGCAGCCGCAGGCACCACCAGCACCCCCGCCAATGCCGTTTTTCACGAATTGGAATTGATTTACTACTCCTTAGTTGGCGCACCTAGCAACTTGTCTTGGTTCAAGCTCTGTTTTAGGTCCTTTTTTTGGTTTGTCAAGCGGTTGGTCTATGGTTCTCTTTCTTCCTATCAGCAACGCGCCGCGGAGGATAATGTATGTTTCAAGTCAATTACGACTAAATTCTTCTTTCATTTTCTTTTTCTTTTTTGTTCTCGTTTCCCCCCCCCCCCCGGCTGAAAGACGCTGGATCATTGGTTCACCTAAAAAAGGCACCGAGCATGGTCATGATGAGATGAAATCACACACACACACACACACACACACACACACACACACACACACACACATACACACTGTGACACCCACCCACCAGTTCTTATGTCGAGGGGAGCACAATTGTAGTTAGCGTCGAGCACTTACTCGACTTGAATGAAATGTATTCTAGTACATAATTACATGGTTTTGTCCAAAGGAGTTGGTTGTTGCTTGAAGATCATACTTCGCCGTTGAATGCTGATAATTATTTCCTTGCTCCTCTTACACCAATTGACAAGCTTGGATTCACAACGTCTCTTTGGTAGTATACCTAGTTTAAAAGTTTAAACACCCTTCTCACCACGAGCAACTCGACAGGTTCAACCAAGTGAAGCAGGCATGAGTGATCCCCTCGTTACGGCAAGAATCCTACCCATGGATTCACATTGAAACTCGTCGCGGATAAAAGAGAAATATTTGACCATGGAATAACAACCCAGGAAGGCAAAGAGGCTTGGGAAACAGGTAAAGTAGAAGGGATTGGAGATGGAAACTTACAAGGAGGGATACGGTTGTAATGAATACAATCATCCATCCGCAATCTGGTTAGATGCTATGTTCCCGGTTGTTGACTCAGAGGGATGGATGGAGAATTTTAGCAATGATGACGATCTCGCCGCCTGTTGCCATGGCGGCCGCATTCCCCGCACCAATCGCGTTTGAGACAACCCTCTTCATTCACCATTGCTGGCTAGCAAGTAACAAAGATACTCAAATTGGAGCTAGTGGTTGGTGGAGGGCCATTTGCGGAAGCACGTGATCTGTGTAAGTGAGCATTATCTCAGCTTTGGCCAAGGATGAGGGGAACAGAGAACAAAGAAGCTGTGGATGGTAATGACATGCAGATGTTGAACCCCGAGACAGGGGTGTAAAGCCGCCTTTGGCCTAGACCCGAGGGGCAGAGAAGCTTAATTAACCGCCAAGTTTGGAACGTCATGACTGCCGGGTTCGTGGAATGGAAGCCATGTGACAGACGTTTCACCGTCGCCGATCCCTTCTGACCCCAACATCCTTGGGGAATTTTGTTGATAATCTGCAGAAAAATGGCCACCACGACGCCAACATTGAGACTCGTCCCCGCAACCGTCAAGCTCTCCGATACCGAGGCATGGAAAACAGCGCTGGCGTCTGGCAGGCCAGTGCTGGCGCATCTGAATGCCGACACGACCTGGTTGATCCAGCTGCCATACCCAGCTTCTGCGACAGCTCCCGCGGGACGGACACACTTCAACATCCTGGTTGACCCGTGGTTACAAGGCCCGCAGTCAGATGTCGCGTCCTGGTTCTCGACCCAGTGGCATGTTGTGGCGCCGAGCGTGCAGACGATCAGGGAGCTGAACAATATCCTAGGCCAGCAAGAAGGGAATACCGCGAATATTGACGTGTCGTACGTTGATGCTGTCACCATCTCCCACGAGTTCACGGACCACTGCCACCAGGCGACACTCGAAGAGCTCCCCAGAAACACGCCAGTCTTTGCCACGGATAAAGCTGCCAAGCTCATACAATCTTGGTCGCACTTTGACCACGTCATTACCACTCCCGGCTTTTCGGAGACACACCAGGACTGGAGCTCAGCTATCGGCGACAAGACGGGCACCTTACCACCGTGGCTCGGCATTGGCCGGATTGTCACCGACGGGAATGCCCTGTACTACCACTCGGCAGTGATCATGGTCTTTGACTTGCACATTGCGGCCGGCGGGGGCACCAGAAACTCTGAGGCGATCATCTATTCTCCCCATGGGATGAAGCCTTCCGACCTGGCATGGACCAAGTCGTCGGGAAAGATAAACACGCTGGCCCTCCTGCACGGACTCGATGACGTACGCATCTGGATGACATCGCAGCTGAATCTGGGGGCCCTTAACGGGATTGAGGCCGTGCGTGCCTGTGGCGCCAAGTACTGGATTGCGACACACGACGAGGTCAAGAAGGGCGGCGGCATCATCTCGTGGCTGTTGAGGCGAACATCGTACACGTTGCGAGATGCGGTGGAGGCGGAGGAAGCCAAAAAGGACGTCTCTGGTAGCGTTGCCCACTACGAGTTTGTTGGGTTGGGCTCTGGAGACGGGCTGGTGCTGGCGGCGTCATCGGTTGGTTGAGTGAGCTGGGTTGCCCCTGTCGATAAGTACATCACCACCCTACCCGCGCCGGTCAACGACAGAAGACCATCGAATTGGATTTCCAAACAGTTCCAGTGGGAAAGAATTGGCGGGAAGCTGGTTCTGTACCTACATGAGCTACTCTAGGGTATGAAGACTCATACATACCTGCCGTCAGTATCGACTTGAGGTACTAGTAAGTATGAAGGTGGAGATGGCGACAACGGCCGAAGGGCAAAGGAGAGAGAATATACGGAGTAACCAGTCAACCAGTACAGGCAGACAGATTGCGAGGACCCCCAGATCAAACCCCAACGTTCAAAGATGGGGCCAAGGTTTCCATCTTCTAAAAAGGTTATTTGTCAGCTCAGCCTATAAATGATTAATCATGTTGTGCGTGCTGTGTAGGAAGCAGCCTTCCAGCAACCCTTCTGATAATAGAGTATACCCGTCCACTGTTTGGACTCTGCATGGTCCAAACCTCAAAGCTCAAAAGCAAACCCAACAAGCTCCATGCCGTGGATGGTGCGCTAACGTAAAACAGCAGTTGGCGCGGCTCTGGGTTGGCGGGAGGGAAACGCACAGACCAGGCTTCAAGTCCTGAGCAGCAGGCATCTCGTTTTGGGGGGCCCCACATCACCTGACCTCGACCAATCCGCGCAAAGGGACCGATTTTTTTTCTGCGGGGAGTCAAAATTTTGGCATCATAGTTCCGGGTGGAATTCGGTCAAACCTGAGTCCTGCCTGGACGTGCCCGCACCGCACCGCTTCAGGTTCAGGTTCAGTTGAGCTTGAGGTTCAGCTTCGCCAGGTTCGCCAGGCTCACAATCCCCCCTTCCGACCTGGACGGCACGCTGTCACCTTGAACTCAGACCCGAGCACAGCGACATCGACAGCGCGCTGCCGCACTCCGCAGCAATCCAAAAGGTATATTATATATTTCCCACCAGCTATCCGTCCGTGGTGACGTTAGATCCTAAGTCGCAGTGCCCCTTCTCCGTCCGATGCCCTTCTCAGCCAGCCCATCTACTACCACCCAAACTCCAGCTTTCAACCCCCAGCTTGCTAACTAACTCTCTCTTCTTCGCCTGCAAACAGAGACAGACTGTCCGGCAAGCAACACGTTGCACAGGTCGAGCTGGATGCCCGCCCAGTAATCGGGCTCCCGTAATTCGACTTCGACTCGCCGCCTTGCCCCCCCCCCCCCCCCCGCCTCCCTCCTTCCTTCCTTCCCCACCTCTTCACTGTCGTCGGCAACGACCCAAGCGTCGATATCAGAACTTCGGCTTCTCTTCTCCCAACCACACTCTGCCACCATTATGGCGCCGCTCAACGGGGCTACAGGCAAGCATGCCAATGCCAAGACCACTGCTAGACGGGCCTCCTCCAAGACCGTCGTCCCCGTCCTGCCTCTCAACTACCCTCAGCGCCTGCCTTCCAAGCAAGCAGCTCCCGCCCCGCCGACACCCTCCTCTCCTGCCCCTAGTCCGCTGAGTCAACAGCCACAACCCGTCGAGGACAAGAAGCCTAAGCATCACGAGACACACCGCCACCACGAGCTGCCTGCCACCAACTCTGCCGAACTCGACTCTTCCACACCAGAGGACTTCAATGTCGTGACTCCCTCTGCGGCTCCCGTACAGGCCATCACCGCTGCTCGGCCTCCCGTCACAGCTGTGGCTTCACCTGAGATGCCAACGGGTATGCTCCCCCTTTTTTTGCACGTTGCTACCTTCCCTACAAAACACATTATGCCCTCCATCCACCTCCATCCACTCCTTAATCATTCCGCGCTCCCTGCCTTATGGGCGAGTCATGCTCACAGATGTCTTACAGCCACGCCAACAGCACCCTCGGCGTACCCGTATCCACCCACTGCGTCTCCCGCGCCGACTGAGCTTCACGGCCATTCAAACGGCGCATTTGCTCGGGTTGCTGATGCCCCTGTCTCGACATCCCAGCCAATTATCATGAACCGACCCATGTTCCACCAAGCTCACCCGAGCAATGGCAGCTTGATCTTCGGACTCGCCGACTCCAATGCCTCCTCCCCTGCTCCACGCTCGGGGGGTGGCTTTCCTCCTCCGCCTGGCCTCGTCCCGTACCCCCCGGTCACAATGCCGGTCGCTCCTCTGGACGGATACGGCCGCCCTCTGATGGTGTCTCCGACCCTGGATGGCTATCCTCCGGCTCTTCTCAACCATCATGGCCCGCCGACCCCACATAGCTTCCATGGATCGCAGTCGTCAATGCAGGCCGAAGAACACAACTTTGCTCAGTATCCCGTCATCAACGGACACACCGGATACTCGGCCGAGCCAGCCACACACACCCCCATGCACATGCCGGCCCCGAATCCCCACATGAACGGCATGAACGGCATGAACGGCCTGAATAGCATGAACAGCATGAACAGCTCAATGCACATCACGCCGACTTCGGACTTGCCATACCGAAACCGGGAGACTGACGAGCTGCTTGATTTCCTCCGTCGTGGTGTTGCCGACAACACCTTCAACGACTGTTTTCTCGAAGCCCGCTTCGTCGACAGCCCGCACTTTCACGATCATCCCGACTATCAGCAGCTGTCCGCCATTATCAGGTGTCATGGACATCGTTTCATCTTGTCCCGGAGCTCTACGCTCGCCAGCGTCATGAAATCCCAGGGAACCATGCCGGGTGGAGGCGTTTTCCTGGAGATCCAAGATGAGTACATGCGCCCGGATGTCTTCTTTCATACCATTCGCGCTCTTTATGGCTGGTCTATCGGCAGCGGCTTGCTTCCTACAGACCTCCGTCTTCGCGATGTCAAAGATGACTTTAAACTGTCGCTCAGCTACATGGCCACGGCTCGTTATCTCCAGCTGGGATGGCTACACGCTATAGCCATGCACCGTGCGAGCGCCCTGCTCTGCTGGGAGACACTCGACTTGGCTGCCAAGTTTGTCTTGCCGTTCGTGGCAGTGTTCCACATCTCGCGTGCTGACGAGTTTGACTTGTCGGAGCTGATGCGTAATATTCTTGTTTTCGTCATCGAGAACTTCCCGAGAGACTTCGTCCTGGACGTCAACACAGGGGACGATGGCTTTTCCCGTCTGCCAACATTTGCTCCCACCCACAACGTTGCCGCTCCCACCATTGCACATGGTACATCTGGAGCAATGCACAGCCGCCAGTCGTCCCTAGTACAGGCCCGTATGCCGCGGAACCCTCAACTGACAACCAACCCCCGGCTCTCGCAAATCAAGTTCGGAGACCTCTCAATCTCACCACCCGACCGAAACGGATACACACCCGTCGGACCCTCGGGTGTGCATCAAGGGCGTCGCCAGCCGTCCTTCAACGAGACGGTCTTGTCTCGGATCCTTCTGAACCTTCCATTCGATCACCTGAAGCGGGTTCTGGAGCATCCCAGCCTGGCCAAACTTTCGGGTGAACTCAGCGCTACTGCCCGGCACACGATCATCAACGATATCGTGGCCGAGCGCGAGTCTCGGCGCTTGCGGGCACTGAATAAGGGTAACACCCAGCTCCAAGTCCTGCAAGAGACCCTCGATAAAGCCACCGCTCCTCTGGTTGTGGAGCAAATGGGGGATTTTTTTGTGAACAACATGGGCTTTAAGGAAGAGGTGTTTCAGGGAGATGTCCCATACCTTGTTCACACGTGGATGGGGAGCTCTGGCAGCGTCAGCGGCAGCGGCAGCGGCAACGGCAGCGTCGGCGCTTGAAGGCATCTTTGGCTATGACGGCCGTGCCTCGATCTCCAATAACGCCTCCCTTTACGACTTGATGACCTGGAAATCGGGCTCAGGGGGGGTTTCGGGTTGATATATGCATTTGCATGCCCTCCCTTGCGTCACATAAAATGCCGCCTAATGCTCTGTTTTCGATACATTTCACCATTTGATGGATTTTCTCTGCATTGCGTCCGGAGTTGTATGAGTTATACAAAAAATACTACCTTGCTTGCCTGCTAGGCTTGAAGGTAGCGTGGGACTGTTATGGTATGGGCCGGGGTCTGCTTCAGGGTTTTCGATTGCACGGTAAACGCTTTTTCGTTCCACAATCTATCCCAGGTCAGTTCGCGAAGAATCGCTGCCAACTTCCACATCAGAACAACAAAATCGTCCCGAGGGGGCGGCGACTGACGTCCTAAGACGAAGGCGTCCTCTACTTCCAACGGCTAGGGGGGGGCTTTATAGGCCAGAGCCCTCTTTCCAGTACGCATCATTTCGCCATTGGCGACGAGACTGAGCGCATCCTGGATAGGAATGGCTGTGATCGGGTTTAGACGCCTAGGCTTTCGTGTCTGGCACCTGGTTACAGTTCAAGGTATGCCGATAGATGTTGAGATCTGGTCTGGCATCCGGACCAGCCTGGAAGGTGAGCGATCTGCGAATAGACGGGAGGATACAAAAAGATATTTGGGATTGGCTTTAGGACCGAGCAATGGCCTTCTTCCACGGGAGATGAATAGCATGGAGCATCGGGGTGATAGGACGAAAAGTGATTTTAGGCGAAGGACGAGAGCACCCAAGACTCGGGGAGGTCTCGTACAGAGTTCTCTGAGCGAGACACGGGTACGTGATGAGCTTCGGCCTCATTTATCATTTGAGACTAGTACATGTTTATGTGTTAACTATTTTATGGATCAGCATGTTTCACTGCGTGACTGACCCCGAACGGTCTCTCATTGTCCCCTCCTTCTTTTCAAACGTGAGAGCATTGCATTGAATGACGGCATTCTCCAATTAAACATGCCCTTGTTTAGGTGGGGTAGCTGGGGAAATACCCTGCCAAGCCTGTCCCTAGGCTCCGCTCCTACTTTTATGCAATGGAACGCGCTGCTGGTGTGCTGGTGCTTGCTGACAGGTGCCGAGGCTGGCAAGCATGTGTGATTGATTTGCCCTCTATGTAGAACTACTGACCAGTAGTTCGAGCACATTCATTCCTCCCCTCATCAGCATCAGCACCCCCTCGAGGAAGACTCCCTGAAAGACATCTCTTTGCATCGATGCCGCCCCCTCATCCCGAGTACTGTCAACCTTTTCCGAAATATACAGACTCAGACACATGACAGCTGGCAACGACGCGAAGCCGAATCGCGGCTGATGACCGAGACCTTGGCCGTCTGAAAGCACCCATCAAGCAAGCGGCCAAGCTGCAAATTCCGAAGCCCAGTCTTGACTCGGACCATTCCTGAAGACCCAAAAACGCGACGTATCCAAAGCCTCATCGACGACGCTGTATAACCTGACCTTAGAGCTTGTTGACACACACTCAAAGGCGCGACGAGTTCAGGATGACGTCTCGAGCGGGGCCCTCGAGCTTCTCCCGAAGTCCAGCTACTGCTGCTGCTGCAAGCTCCTCCCCCATGGGCGGCGTCACAGCCAAATCGACATCGGATCCCGTCCTCCGCAACGCTCTCCGATACACCATCTCGGCGCGTGAATACGCCCTGCTCCATAAATATGTTATCTCGCGATCGCGCATGCTCAAGAGGAGAGCGCCGACTGTCGACACGGTCCAAAAGATTATGGACGGCGGGCCGCAAGGAAGAAGCCGCGCTCAGTCGTCGTCGGCCAAAGGGAAGGGGAAGGAGAAGGAGCACGAAGAGGTGGGAGGCGTTGCTGCTGCTGCTGCTGCCGCGGCAAGGGGCGCCGACGATTACAATGCGAGAGCGATTCGGCATTCCATCCGCGTCTTCGTTGCGACGGGCGCGCTGATGAAGCTCTGGGGAATTGTCCAGGCGAGGTTGATGGGAAACAAGCAAGAGTATGTCCTCTTCGCGGTGCTCTCTATGCCACCCACAGACACATGATCACTAACTTGTTCTGCTGCTGCGGTTCGTAGTCCTGCTTTGTCGACCAAGAAGAAACAACCACTCCACAAGTCGCCGACGCTCAGGTTCTCGCTGTCCCTCAGCACCATCCTGCTGATGTACCGGCTCCTGTTCCGCTTCTTCACCCGCCTGCGCACCCACTTGCTGGACCCGACGGCGGCTCCCTTTCGTAAGCGCAACCCCAAGACGACCAGTACGCTCGCCTCGCCGTACGCCCCCGCAGTGGGCGCGTCTCTCGCTGGTCTGGCGCTTGGCGTATATCCCAGCCAGAAGCTGCGTGTTTCTGTCGCCATTTACACTCTGTTCCGTGCACTCGAGTTTGGATGGAACTGCGCCGAGGAGAACGGCATGGTATGGGGCTGGGAGAAGGGAATCAATGGCAAGCCCAATCGCAAACGAACGCGGCCGTGGTGGTGGGGCAGCTGGATGCTGCAGCCCTTTGCGTTTGGGCAGCTTCTTCACGCTGTCGTGTTTGATCGGGACTGCTTCCCAAAGGTACGTTTGACATCGAGACATGGAGGCAAACTTTGGTCGTGATGAGTCCCCATTGCTGACTTGTCGAATGGCCAGACTTATGGAGACTTTATTTTCAAACACTCGACATCGTATCTGCACACCAAGCCCACAGACTTCCCTTCGAGCCTGCGATGGCCAGGGACATATGAGATTGTGGACAGCCTCGCCCAGATGGCGCGACTGAACTGGCCGTAAGTGTCTCCCCCCCTGCCTCTGGCAGTCCTTTATAAGACCAGACAGTATACTAAGCCTTCCTCTCTTAGAGCATTCATCTCGCCCACCCTCTATCCCGCCAAGGAAGACACCCTCCCGTCCAGCCTGTCCGTCATCGGGCCCCTTACATCCGGCGCGCACCCGCTCATCAACTCGCTCTCGTGCGCAACCCTCCACCCAGCCGACCCGTCTTGCACACGCACGTTCCTCACCTTTTGGCTGCGCTCCTTCCCGCCCGTCACGCGTTTCTTCCTCCTTCTCTACTCGGCCATGCTGCTTCCACGCTTCAAGGCGCTGTACCACTTCCCCGTCTCGACGCTGCACAAGCTCGTCGCGAGCGCGCTGCGCATGTCCACTTTTTTGACTGGCTCCATGGGCACCGCCTGGTCCTCCATCTGCTTCTTCCAGACATGGTTCCCGCGCGCCCTGCTGCCGACGCAGCGCTTCTTCCTGGGCGGGTTCCTAGCTGGTTTCTGGGCGCTGATTGAGCGCCGCAGGGGGAGAGGTGTGTTTTTGTATAGCGCCCGTCTCAGTGTCGATTCGCTGTGGAAGGTGGGCGTCAAGCGGCGATGGTGGCGTGCCATGAAGGGCGGCGATGTCTGGGTGTTTGTCCTGGCCCTGATGTTGACGGGTGTGGTGTATGAGCGGGACGCCAGAGCCATTAAGGAGGGCAATTGGAGGAAGGGGATCAGCTGGGTTAGGGGAGAGGGGTTCAAGGACTGGGCTGTTGAGGAGGAGGAGACGGATGAAGATGGGGAGAAGGAAGATTGAATCGCCTGCTGTATATACTAATTATCATGAAGTAATGAGTTTTGAGAGAACAAATAGTGTTTATATAGAGAGAGAATCACGCAAGTTTGAATCTTTAAAGCTGCCATGTGTCATTGTTCCCTCCACCCTCTTGAATCAATGTTTATTCGGATTGATGCATCCTGAGTTAAATAAAGCCCCTTTTCTTTTACCCACCAAAAGTGACAAGGGGGTATTTACAAAACATGGACATCTTGCCAGTCAAATCCAAGCTCATGCAGAAAGTAAACATTGGCCTTTTTCTTGGGTGCCTAGGTCGAGTTTAATTCTTCTGTCGCAAAGGTGTCTGGCTGCTCTATCAATACCTACCTACCTACCTACCTACCTAGGTACCTTTCTTCAATGTCCAAGATATCGGGGGAAAGAAAACGTTATTGAGATCACACGACGGATATTTCATCGCGTTGTGCTTTTTCGACAATCCGGCTCATTACTGCTCGAATAGGTATATGTCTGGTCCAGTTGGTCGGGCTGTGGATGTCATCTGGCCATGGGTTAAGTTGGCAGTACATCACAGCAGGAATGGGTGTTGCCCGAGCATGTACGGAAGGAACGTAGGTAGTTACCTGGGTGGGTACATAGGTAGGTAGGTAGGTACAGTCCGGATACCTGTATAGCTTTCAGGGGCTTTGTGCAATTCCTATTTAATGATATCGTAGCGCTCATTCGTTGATACGGAAGAGTGCAGGTAGAAAAGGAAAGCAAAGACGTGGTACCTACTTTTCCTGTCCCTGTAGTTGTGTACAACAATTTTAGTTCTATCTGGATATCCAAGCCGGTAATGATGATGTGGCTACTATTGACTGTCTGAACAATTTTCAGCAGTTAACAACAAGGAAGTCAGCAAGCAATGTAATATGCATATGCATTCGCCTATCGTCCTGCTTTGTGGTCTGTTATTGTCCCCCCTTTTCCCACCTAGCGCTCGCAACAAGGTGGGCGGCTATGGATATTAATAATTTTGTTCATTTCCGTTGACTTTTAAAGTTCTATTTATCCCCCGACACACTTTTTATGGATCCAAACGGGGGAACGTTTAATGACTTGAGGCTTAATTCCAGTCATTACCTTACAACTGCATGGCTTGAACCAAAAGTGGTGGAAGTGTTAATTCTCCCAGAATTCCTCCTACAACCTTGTGGGCCACGATGAACCCGGAGAGTCAGATCAGGCAATCGCCAGTGTCCCATTGAGCCTCAAGTCCCTACTGCTTGCTCCAATCCAGAACTTGTACTCGCCCCTGCGCAGACGCCACTGCTGCGCGGTCACATCCCAGACACTCAGGTCGCGGCGGGTGAGCTCAAACACCGCCTCTTGTGTCTCGCCTGGCGCAAGCGGACCCACGCGCTGGAACCCGCGCAGCTGGCGGATCGGTGTATCATCCTCCTCTTCCTTATCGTTACTGTCTAAGTGAGGAGGGATGCCGACATACAGCTGGGCAATCTCCGCACCAGCTACACCTCCTGTGTTGGCGACAGCGCACTTGACCACTGCCACAGAGTCCCAAAGCTGCGGATGGCCGCCCTGGACAATCTTAACGGCCGGGTCAGGAAACTCATCCAGCCCTCCTTCTTGCGTCGGCACCACCAACGACGCAGACAAGTCTGCGTACCCAAACGATGTATATGACAGACCAAACCCAAACTCGAAGCGCGGCGTGATGTTCTTGGACCGATCAAAGGTGCGGTAGTCGACAAACAAGCCCTCGTCAAAGTTGGTCTCGGGGTAGTAGGTATCGTTGGTGGTCGTCGGGTCAAGGAGGGCGCCGTAGTCGGCTTCGTCGCGGGCGACGGTGTATGGGAGGCGTCCACTAGGGTTGATGTCCCCGTAGAGGATGGAAACGAGGCTGTGGCCGCTTTCCTGGCCGGGGAGGCCGGCGAAGAGTACGGCGGTGATGTTGGGGTGAGAGATCCATGCGTCTACGGTGCGGATTCCTGTTCATTCAACAGGGGTTAGCAATGCTGTCTGGAAAGAAAGGGGCTAAGAAGCATACTTACCAGCGGAATGGATCACGACAATCGTACTCGCGCACTTGGCCGCAACATTCAGCACAAGCCCATCACTAAACCCGTCCGTCAGACTCGGGCGGTCAAACGTCTCTGAGGCGTAGGCGTTGATGAACACCAGGCAGGCATCGGCATTGACATAGGGCGTCTCGGGATCCTCCGAATAGAAATCCCAGCGCAGCACGCCCCTATCTCTGGCCACCCGCTCCTGCAGCGCCAGGAACGGCGACACGACATACGGTGGTGAGTTGCCTCCTGATCCGCCGCCCGTGGCCAGCGTGCCGTTGAACGTGTTCCAACCAAAATTGACGTCGTACCCACCACCATAACGGTCCGGGTTGCGCCATGGCACGGGTATGACCGTCGCGTCGTAACCGTACACGCACAGGAACCGAGGCTTGTGAAGGGGGAGGGTGTTGTTGACATTCTTGACCAGCACGGTGCCCGCCGCGCCGATGGCCGCGATCAGGTCGCCGTGCTCGCCGTCGGCTTGCACGTCGACGGGGATGTGTTTCTCCGTGTTGGAGTAGAGCGTCGGCGGCGGGTAGGCATACTCCTGATGTAAATAGTGCCAGCTCGCCATGATGCGGGTGGCCATGTCGCTGATCCGGTCTGCACCGACCGAGCCATTGTTGACTGCCTGCGTCAGGTTCGCTCCCCAGAAGCCTTCGCCCGGCATGACGAGATCTAGGCCCGCATTGGCCGACGCGACGCCCGACATCTGCCCATCCCAGTCGCTGACGACAAACCCCTCGAACCCGAGCTCCGTCTTGAGGATCCCGTTCAGCAGCTTCGAGTTCTGGCACGCGTACGAGTGGTTGGCCCGCTGGTAGCTACACATAACAGCGCCGGCTCCCTCGCGGAGGGCGTCCATGAACGGGAAGACATAGAGCTCATGCAGTGTGCGGTCGTCAACGTTTGCGCTGATGGCATCACCCAAGGGACCCCACCGCCGTCGAAACTCTTGCTCATTCAGCAGCCAGTGCTTGGGGGTGGCAATCACGCCAGCGTCTTGAATCCCACGAGTGATGAGCCCCATGCCAGCGCCAGCCAGATAGGGGTCGTTGCTTAGGCCCTCCCAGTTCCTCCCGCCCTTGGCCACGCGGCCCAGGGGTCCCGCCACAGGCCCTAGGGCCACATTGATGCCCCTCCCGTGGAACTCGTCGCCCAGCGCGCGGCCATAGCGGTACATGAGGTCCCTGTCGAAGGTGGCGGCGACGTGGATGCCGGCCGGGAAGGCTGACACGAACTCTTGGCCGCGGATGCCTGAGGGCCCGTCGTAGAAGCAGAGCGACGGCACCCCGAGCCGCGCCACCTCGCCCGTGTTGCCCACGCACGAGCCGCCGCTGGGCCAGCCTCGCGTCATGTTCACCTTTTCCTCGACCGTCATCTGCGAGACGAGCGCTCGTGCGTGCCCGTAGGCGGCGGCCCACCGGGCATTGGTCGAGCCATTCCCGAGTGCTTTGTTTACGGAGGGTCTTGTTAGTCAACTAAATCCTCCCCTTCTTTTTTTTTTTTTTTTGTCTTTGCACACCGAGGTCGAGACTGGGGGATAGCGAGAAGAGAGAGGTAGGGAAAAGCGTGGGGGGCGGAGATTGTATGAATCTGAGACCAAACACGTACGCGAAGGGTACACTGCCGGGCTGCGGCCGTAGTACGGGACCTCGGATGGGGGCGGCGGGGGTTTGGGGGCTGCTGCTGCTGCTGCCACTGGCACTGGCGCTGGTATAGTAGCCTGATGAATCGACGAGGTGGCGTAGAGAAACGAAACAGCGCCTCGGAGGACCTGGTCGGCCAGAAACCCGGGGCCAGGGATGTTGCTGATGTTGAGGTTGTCGGTGATGCTATTGGGCAACAGATCGTGGAGTCTTGTTCTTAGGAACTCCATTGTTGGCGGTGGTGATCTGCAGGTACCAGATGCATCGTCTTGCTGTGTGTTAGTGGAATCTACCAGGTAGCACGAAAGTATCTCTGTGTATCGCTGCCAAGCGAGAATAAAATCAATCTGGTGTCTTGTTTGGTTTTGTTTGCCAGGGATGATGTCCGATGGACCCGGTGGTTTGGGTGTGACAGAATTTCTTACCGCCTCCTCCTCCACCTCGTCCTCCTGCCTTGCCCACCTGCAATACGATGACGTTTGTTTGCTTCTTCCATGTTGGACCATTGGTTGGCTGAGGTTGAAGGTTGGTGGTGTGGTGGGGTTGAGGCGCTGCAGGGGCCGCTGGAAATGTCCAGCTCCCGGCCAGGTCCAGGCGGGCCAGTCAGGCTGAGGCTGGCTGACCACTGACAGTTGACCCAGAGGGCTGGCGTGAGGCATCCACTTGTCAAATCTCAAATCCAACAGTTCATCTCATGTCTACTTGCTATAGCCCAGCAGGAAGTTGTTTCAAGATCTTCCTTAACGGCATTTATGGGGTTGGAGGACGGGCTGTTCCATCTTCTTTCAGGATGACCTGACTCGCAGCCAGCCAGGTTCTGGGTTATGGCCTTCCTTCTGCCTGTAGAACACCAGAACACCCATCCCTAGCACACAAGGCGAAGAGAAATAGCTGGAAACGGGCAGCTCCATCACTTGATGCAGGCTCTCCCCGTAGAGTAGAGTAGATGAGTAGATACATCCTTAGACCATGGTCTAGGCAGTATGTAATCATACAATACCTGAGAAGTGCCGTGTCACACAGCATCAAGACGTGCCTCCTCGGGGCGAAACAGAGTTTCCCATTGGCAGGCCACGGAGACGGAAACTCATCGGTTCCGGGCAGACATTGGCACTCTCTCGGCCTGCTTCCTTCTCGTATTTGGAGCTGAAGAGGGAACACAGCAGACGTCTGCCAACTACGGGTTAGAGGCGCCAAAATAATGGCGAACAGGCTATATCTTTTTGGGCTGCCTGCCAAGGTTGGAGGTAAATAATTTGAGAAGCCACCGCTTGCCTCGGTTAAGGAAAAAGAAGAAAAAAAAGAAGAAAAAAAAGACAATGGAGCTGAAGTGCCCACCGCCCGCAGCACACGCGCGTCGGAGAAATAATATGAAAGGCTGCAAGGGCAAGCCTCGGTGGGGGGAGGGGAAGCATGCAGCTCGTAAACCAGCCACGCGACCGACACTGGACGCCGGGGTTTGTGAAATTCGAATTCCTGGTTCATTTGTCCGCAGCCAATGCAAGCCTGCCAGCATTTTAGATTTGTCTCCGAATGTGTGTGTTGTCTCTCTTGTTCATTTACATCTATCTACGTATCTGCTCAAGTACCCTACGAACCGACTACCTAAAAGCCGAGATACAAGTAAAGCGTGGTAGGAGGTGTAATGTACTTGCAGTCCTGTATGCCGTGTTGACGCAAGGCCAAGGCAAGGGCAGCGACCAGCTCGACCGTTGATGTGCGACGTGAGATCACAGCTCTATCTCCATCTCTAAATTCTTATTTCCCCGCAGACGCGGTTGTATTGCTGGCATGACGCGTGTAGGCTGTCTGTCGGCTCTCGAGCTGGGAAAGGGAAGGGAGGGTAAAGGGGGGCGTGAACGGAGGGAGATCCTTCGTTACAACATCTGTCTGCTTAAAAAAAAAGAAGAAAAAAAAGGGAAATTACAGCTGCCATCGCGGCACAGCATCCCTTGACCAATGACCACCAGCTGTCGCCCAATCGAGCCTGTTCACCGATGTTGGGCTGCTGGTATGCATTCCACTATTGCATTGCCCGTGTCACGCTGCCGTCGTGGTTATCACAGCGGTCTCGGGGGAGAGTGTCAACTGCAGCAATGAACTCCGAGGACATACAACATTTTGGTCAAGAGAGAGAGAATATCTGTTCTTCAGTCTACACTAGAGTCGAGGTTCGGCGAGTCCACCGTCCGAGGTCAACAAATTGACCTTATTTTGAGCACCACTGGGGTTGGTCATTCCTGATTACCAATGGAAGACGACGGATGGCGGCTTGAGATTGACGTTTGCAGGGGAGGGCAGTAGGGCAGCCCATGATCCCATCTCACCGAGTTCCACCTGCTCATTCAAGATCCAGTGTTCCAAGGACACGGGAATTTGGACGAGGCCTATCTCGCAAGGTTTTAGCCCTGCTCTGTTGCAGCAGTTGTGTGTGCTGGTAATAATAAGAGGGGCGTCCCCACGATGATCGCACCCAAGAGATCTTCTTTCCTGGACCTTCGGAGCGACTTGCCAGACGAGGTTATCGATGACGGCACACGCATGAAGAAATTTGCTGCGCTACGGCTTTCCGCTCATTTTATCGGCCGACACTGCTGGCTGGCATTGGTGCCGGGGCCATCAAGTGCCGGCTCCGCTGGCCGACAAGTGCAAATCGCTTCCAGAAGTTCCATTCTTGGAAGAAAATGGCCCGTCATCATCAGGTTGCCTTGGTGAGCAACAAGAAGTGGAACAATGTCATTGTCGGCGTAATCTTTCAATTTGTTTGCTTGGTTACTGATGATGCAATCAATCACAATGAGCGGGAGTCGGCCATGCTGTAAGAAAATAGTGTAGTTCTCTGCTCCTGCACGTCAGAGATGCTGACTGCGTGCGGCGAGGTGCTTGATCCAAAGTGCATGCGTTCCTTTTTTTTCTCCCGCTGCGGCGTGAATCCATCCCTTAATTCACATTTCACATACATCCATAGATCTTAGTTGGTCGTGTAAGACATGAGAGTATCGCTTTTTGCGCCTTTCTCCCTTCCTTCTTTTCAGCCGCTCAAAAAAGAAAGGAAAAAAATAGTAGGGAGAAAAGCGCCGTGGCCATGATCACAAGCGCAACCTCTGTGACTTTTCACCCCTTGCATTGTCTCTTTTGCATTGATGACATGGCCCCCTGACTAGCAATTCCCAAGCGCCGAAAACAAGCAAAAAGAATGAATCCAGCACAAGCAAGCTTCCAGCTTCCAGTTTCTTTTTAAGCAACAGTGGGAAAATTCAGGGGTCACTCCTTGTTCTCCGTGGCAGTGGAGTCGTGTCCCCGCAAGCTCCTAGGGAAACCTTTCGGGTTAAGCGCCAGGAACAGCGCTGCTATTGGGTCGCGGGAAGCTTTGGCCGATCCGTGATGGTGGGACGGATGTCGGCGGCGGCCAGGGGGAGCTGTGGGCAGTCAGTGGGGTGTGGATAGCGCATCGCGAGAGGGATGATGGATGGATGTGACGCTGGGAATCGCCCCCTGAATTATAAATACGTCTCAGGCGGCACAAGAGGGACAGAAAAAGAGGCATCGCTCGCTGGGCTGTCGTGAAGTTCTAGATGATGGATAGTCTCCATGGCCCAACTAGAACGCGACTCCCAGACCCAATCGGAGATGGAGAGTGAGGGAGAGATGCCGGGTTGGTTTTGCTCGCGGGAGATCGACCCCCTCCTAACCTTATTGGTCAGATTTTAATTGTGAGGCTTCTCCCTTTGCTTGAGGTGGCGATCCAACGGGTCGACGACACATTGTGTTCCTCTGATGGTCCAGCGTTTGCAAAGTCCATTCGTTTGCTGGACGGCGTCGCTGAACTCAGATTGGACGCCGCGGGCCGCCAACTCACCAAACAGAGCAAGTCGTTCAAAAATGGCGGGGAATGCATGCTTCCCGTCTTGGTTGCCGCCTGCAGTAAGATAAGATGCGCCGCCCGGTCGAGGGAGGATCCAGGAGGGGCAGCCAAACCTATGTACCTCCACGACATGTACTCTACATATAGTGTAGATAATCTCAAGACATTCTGTTGCTTGCGCACCAAGTGATTGAATAGGGGACAAGATACAAGATTTGGTGATACTGGACCCGTGGGGGTTGTCCGAAGGGCAGAAAGGCGAAGGTCGGCCCGTCACACACCAAAAGTGTATGCGGCTGCGTTGGAGATGCGGAAGCTCTCTCCTTTCGGTGATTGTCAGTGCCACCAGGCAAAAGGAAATAGACATGATTCGATAGGATGAGGTTGTCGACCGGCTCGAATCCTCCGAACAACATGTTGAGAACTTGCGAGGGACCCAACGATGCGCCAAGGGACAAGTGCCCGCCGTGGTGTAGCCAGTCTTGCCAGTCTCGATGGCCTCGAAAGGGGGATAATATGCCGAGTTTGACTCTGTCCAACAAAACCTACTGAGCTTGTCTCGGATGCGCATTAACACAGCACACACACACACACTCACCGCTTGAAGCCCCGAATTAAAAAAAAAAAATTTAAAAAAAAAACCAGCGGTCGTTTGAACTCGATACTAGAGGTGACCAGAAGGTTGGGGAGTGCAGGAGAGGTACCGTTAAGTGCGTGTGCTAATGTGGCATGTCACAGAAAATGAAGCCTCCGTTTGTTCAAAAGGGGCCAACGAGAGGAACAAAAGGAGAAAATACGAGGACAGAGCGATTTTTGGGTGTCGCTCAATCGGTCAGGTCGCCTCATGCGTGAGCGGGATGCAGCCAGCCAGCCAACCAGCCATCGTGAGACGCACCGTTCCTGCATTTGCACTTGCATCTCCATTCCTGCCGCCAGCCTACCTTACCGTAACCCATCACCCCCTCAAAAAAAGAACAAGACGCACATCTGCATCCCAAGGCGCATCCGTGTCGGCATTGTCTGTCTGCTGGATAAACACGATTTGCAGATCGCGGGCGGGAGTCGGGTGGTTAATAATGGTCTTTGATGCTTTTTGAACATGATCTCCCCGAAGATATACTATAACCAAAAAAAATCGGTAGTAGCAACAAGAACGAACGAACCATGGGGTGTTTGTCTTTGGCTGGAACATTGTGTCTTGTTCGGAAACCGTCTCGTCTCCAGTGACAGTGACAAACCTGGAGCACCCGGCACCAGCACGCACGCCAAAAGCAAGAAAAAAGAGGTCATGGCGGCGTGGAGTGGTGGGTTGATGGGGGGGCACTGACCAGTAGTTTTCGTCTGTTCATGTTTCCAATCTTTCTTCTTTCCCCCCTGCCTGTTATTGCGCTTACGCCCTCTCTACCCCACCCAGGCCCTTACCCCCTGATCCTGGCCAATAACAGAGGACTCGGGTACCTTTTGTACCTCATTTCCATGCCCAAACCTTGGCCCATTCCCTCCTCCTGCCGTCCCCTCCTTGTCAGCCTGTGACTCTGTTCTCTCCAGCGTGTGCACGGTGGATTTGCTTGTTCCTCGCAAACACTCCGTGGAGTCGAGAAAAGCAAAGAAACCCTTAACCCATGTCAATCTTCCACTGCTAGGCCCCCCCCCTTTCCCATGAATGACCGTGTTAACCAATGGTGGGCCCCAATTCCGGGATGGTCTTCTGGGGTCACACCCCCCCTCCGCAGTTTCGTTGCTCTAGACTAGGCCCTGGTGAATCTCCACTCCCTTCTGTGAGTGAGTTCTCCATCCAATCTTTCTTGGCCAGGCCCTGGTTAGGTGCCCTTTCCCGCAGCCCGAGTCCTCAGAACCAAACTTGGACCGGAACTCTCCCTCGTCCTTCCTGCTCTCTGATCTTCCGATTCCGTTGTCCATCTTTAAACTCGGCAACTGGAACTGGAACTGGAACTGGAGTTCGAAGTGCTATTCATTGTCTCTCCTTTCCGTCGGTACCTACCTTCCAGGTTGTTTCTCGACTTTCCCCCAGAAAAAACTTGAACTTCGTTTCGTCCGCTCCTTTTACCACAAGCTGGCTCAGTCCTTCTCCAACTGCTTGACTCGAACCGAGCAACCAATTACACCTACACCACCAAGAGGACTCGATTCGACGCGAGACCGTCGCACCCTCTTCCGACCAGACCTCACGCGAACACGCGCCTTCTTCCTTTTGACAGATAACAACCCCTCTCCTTACTTTCGTCTTCGACTGGAACCGCTTGACGACGAGACGCCCCAATAACTTACCTACGGCCGGGGGACGCAGCCGCCAATCCATCCAAGCTCCCCAGCGCGCTGCCGCTACCCTTTCCTGCAGGGAATCTCGGACGGCACTCTGCAGAATCAGAGTCCTACCGTTGATGGAGGCCGACATATACCGCATAGCACATGCCGATTTGATCTCGTTCATTCACTTATTCTGAAATACCAACCAAGCATTTCACGCGAGCGTCTTTGTCCCCCCGGGCAGGAGCATTTCGGACAACGACCGCCTGGCGTGTAACTTTGTCGGACCAGGTGGATATCCGTCTCTAGGCCTTGACACCGGCCGAGACCTACCCAGGGACTTGATCTAAGTACGTAACCCGACGACTCGGCCCTCGAGGCCATTCCGTCTCTCCCCGTACTCTGCCTGGGCCTGTTGAAGCTCCTCCTGCCCCTCCCCTCCCGTCATTATCCCATTAGACGCGAACACGCTTTGCCGGACAGCTTAGCAGAAGCGAAGGCCGTGATTCTTCTATCTCTCTCTCTCTCTCTCTCTCTATTTCCTTGGCACGAACACCTCTCGAGCCCCTAAAACACCCCGGAAGCATAGCTTCACTCTGACACAGGACTCGCTGCTAACAGACTCTCTTTCCTAATATAGAAGCGCACTTGTCTTTCTCCTGCATCTAGTCGAACCATTTACATTCATTTCAGTCTTGTTATCCCCAGGCTTGCCGCTCCAGTTCTTACCGGAATGCTTTTCCATTCACACTAATTTTTGTCATCTTTGGTGTGTTACCCGTCAAGCTGTCAGCCACTCCTTTCTGGCAGCCCAGTTACCTCTCAAAGGTGTTCGGGGACATCCGCCACCAGCCAAGATGAATCGGTTCAGAAACAAGAAGAAGGCAAAGGACGACACTGCGGCTGGTCGTTCTAGTGAAGAGTCGGAGCACTCGTCGTCGCTGCCTTCGTTCAAGAGTTTCAGACGGAAAAAGACGCCGCAGGAGGAGCCGAAGAAAGAGATTGACCTTGCCACGGCTCTCCCGTCTAACGATGACTTCCGGACGAGTCTCTTGATGCCCAACATGTCGGCACGCTTCTCCATGCTCAGAGAGCAGGACGACCCTAGCACTAAGATTGGTAAGGCCAGTGACGACAGCGTGTTGCACCCGACGCGCCAATCACGAATGGGCGAATATGGATTTGGCGGCAGTGCTCGAGGTCTACACGATATTGCCGAGGTAGAATCGATAAGGTCGCCACTCCTCCGGAAGGGCTCAGTCGAACCGGATGATCCGGACCTCGCCAAAGCCACCGTGATGGGCCGGGCTAAGCCCAGCGAAGGCAACATCCTGTTTGGTGGCCGCCAGAAGATCGTAAAGATCCCTCTTGGGGCCTCGGGCATGAATGGCCGGACCCTTTACGGTGACGACGTTCCACTGTCGTCGTTCCAACGATGGCGCTTGGGGGAACGGGAGAGGAAGCTGTCCCCTGACGACATGGGGTCAGGAGATTCGCAACAGCAGGAGCCAGATCAACATGCGCCAGAGTCGCCACCACCTGTTAAGTTTCATAACCGGAACCGCGAGACATCGTCGACTACTTCGTCGGCTTCACCCATGGCCGGCCGTACTTCGACGGCCGCGATGTCTGTTATGTCGCCGCAGCAGAATGCTGTCTCGGCAGCCGCCGCGTCGCCATCAGCCCCCGGCCTCAGCCCTGTTGAACCCAACGTCAAGCGGACAAGACGACTGTATGAGCCAGGTCTTCACCAGGAGATGCACGAGCAGCAGTCGATGCTTCTCTCTAGGATGGACACGCTGGCGATGAATAATCGCAAGATTCGAACCAGTTGTATCCCGAACGCCGAAGAGGCCAGCTCGCCGTCTCCCACGGCTGCTGGGTTTACCGATAGGGTTTCCAGCGACAGGCGAACCGTCTTGACCAGAGGGAGCGCGCCGAATCTTAGGTCGACCAGCCCTCCCGCTTCTGCGTCGCCCCTCCACGGCACCCTGGATCTGACCATCAAAGATCTGACCATCAAGGCACCCGCAGACGCGCAGCCCAGCTTTGGCGGCGCCCCTCCTTTGAGCCCCCCCATTAGTGAAGGTGGTGATCAGCACGTGTTGCCCATCCAGCCCAATGATGTTGGAAAAGCCACGGCGATGGGCGTCTTCCATAAACCGCCTCAGCCTTATGACGAGTCCAAGTACGCCCAGCGTCAGATACAGCTCCAGCAGGGCCGCGAAACGCCAACACAACGGTTCAGAGCCGAATCCAATGCCTCGTTTGCCACAGCACGCTCGCTGTCTTCCTCGTCTGCCCAGCGACAGCCCTTCGAAGCCAAGTCAGAGCCAATCAAGACACAGCCAGCCGTCCAGGAAGAAACCGCACCGGCAACCCCTATTGAGAGTCCCGACACGGAGTCTTCACCGGTGGCCCATGTGCCTGGCATGACGAAGCCCCTGGTTGTTCTTCGGGGCACCGCTGACAATGTTGCACGACCGTCCGACTTGGATCACCCGGCTTTCCGGACGTTGGCAACGAATAGCCCCCTGCTGATCAGCACGAAGACCAGTGCCGAGCCTTCGCCCCTGTCGGAGAATCCAAGCATCTCAGTCGACGCCTCTGAACAACCATCGCCACACGATTCCCCCACTCTCGGGCCCATGTCGTCCGGTCTTAGTAAAATGGTTCGACAGCATCTGCGTTCCGGGAGCAACGCGTCGTCAATTTATGGACCTGTGCCGCAGACATCCAGTCTTGATTCTCGATTTCAGAGTGATCCGTATGAATTGCCGTCTGGTGAAGGACTGGGGCCCAAGTTGAACCCAGAAGCAATAACCACTAATGTCACCATACTGGGAGGGTGGACGACCTCGTATTATGGCGGCAACCCCGATACAGGATTAGAGAAGCTTAGGGCGCTCGCTGAACCAACAGAGGGTTTGTCGTTAGACTTGAACGATGCAAACCCCAAGCGGGCGGGTTTCAAGGCTCCGGCAGAGTCCAGGGTCCCGGCAGAGTCTAACCTAGCAGAGTCGAAGGCAGTGGCGGCAGATCGATCGAGCAATGATATGGACGATGACACGAACGAGTTTGCTAGCCAGCTTGCTACTGCCCGTCGTCGGGTTCGCGAGAAGTTGACTGCATCATATGTCGATTCTGATAGCAGCAGAGCGACATCTCCCCAACCATCGCCGCAGCTGACCCCTGAGACGTCGAGTAACCTTGCTGTCCCAGCCTTGAGCTCTCTCGGCGGCGGCTTTCTCAAGCCCAAGTCGAGTCGAGGCTCATTGATGGACAAGTCGCGAAGCCTGGTGACGGGCAAACTGCTCGGTCTTGGACCTTCATCTCTGACCAGCTCCCCCAACTTGAGCAAGGACTCACTTATAGACCAAGAATCAGTGATCCGCAAAGCGTTGGCCGAGAAGCACCCATTGAGGATGGAGCCACCCCACGAAGAGCGTGCTAGCTCCGAGGCCGAGAATGCGGCCGACGAAAAGTCTGCGCCAGAAAACGAGGACGACGCCACCAATGCCCATCCGGGCCTCCGACAGTTCAGACAGGCGAGGAGAGAACTGCAGAAGCGCAAGGAGCTTGATGTGCTGGCACGGAGCCAGACACAGGGACCTCAGTCGCCTCCCAAGGCAGACCGTGATCGAACCCCCAGCGGTGAGAGAAAGCCTCCTCCCGTCTCGTACCGACAGCGCGGCCCCAACGACGAATACAACCACAGCAGCCACGGCAACTCGCCTACTGCAGGAGCCAAGACGTCGGGCGAACGGGACAGGAGTGGCTCCGACACAAGTGGAGGCCGGTCCTCCTCGCAAACTCGCCTCCATCCTGCCATGAGAAACAATAACAACGCAGGCCCCCAAGACGACCGCCCTCGGCCAGCTCACCCTCGGATGAGGAACAACATGAATGCTGGCCCACAAGATGACTACTTGGGTCCTGCCCAGCCCCGACCACCCATGCTGCGCACACCTGGCCTTCCAGGAACAGATATTCGACGGTCACCCATCATGCCCCCACAGGGATACCCAGTGCGCGGCGGTCCAGCCGCTTTGTCGCCCGCTCCCTCGCCTCAGCTCATGGCTAAAAAGTCGACTGGAAGTCTGGCTGTGCAGTCTGGCCGTGGACCATTCGATCCTTACTCGGGCCAGCCGTCGCCTATCTCTCCCATCTCTCCCATGGGCTTACCGCCGTCGCCCTTTACAATGAGGCCAGATGGAACACCAATTGGCGTTCCGGGTTCCAGGAATCGCCGCCCGTCGGCAGCCCAGTCGCCAGCCTTGGGCCCTACAGCTGGAAGCGCGGCGGGATCAGGCAAGCGTATCATTGACAAGAGGGAAATCTCGGAACCCTCGTTCATTTCGGCCACCACCCGTGTGCCCACTGTCAACCTCCCCCATACCGGAAACGTAGATATGGAGAATGGGAGCCGGCCGATTGGCGGATCGAGATCGAGATCGCGGTCGAATAGCGGTGCAGGAGCTGGTCCGGCACCGCCTTTGCCACCCATTAACCCTCGTCGAAAGCGTGAGGGCTCACACCCCGAGGCTGGCTTGACGCCTCCTCAGTTGCCGTTTGCTAGCCAGGCGAACAACAGCACGACGAGCCTCGACTTTTCCGAGGGGAATCAGAGCTCCTTCTCTGTTAGTGACGAGGAAGAGAGCAAGGCTGACCAGCGCCGTCGCCTCCGCAAGGCCAACATGGAGGCCACATTCAACTCCCGCCCCTTCGGTGGAAAGTCGAGGGATAACAGCCCCCCCTTTCTCACCCGAGGCCCGCCCGCCAGTAGGACTGTCACGACGGGCCTGAAGGTGAACAACGGGATGGGCCCGGGCGGCATGTTCTGAGCTGGGCACTATCAGAAAGTCGACACCGCCCATCTCAACCACTTCATGCGCACGACTTGCATCATTACTCCTAATTTGCGCAACTTCATTGTCCATTTTTTTCCCCCTTCATCTTTACCTTCTTCCCCTTGGGGTGCTTTTTATATGCTCCTATATTTTCAGATAAGCGGCCGCTGTGGTCATTTGTGTCGTCATTATATGAGGCCATGAACTCGAGATACCTCTGTACTATACGCAACATCTGCAGAACGGCGAAGATTGTTTTGCTAGTTCACCTTTTTTATTTTCCCCTCCTTTCTTTTTACAGCAACAGCAAGAATGGGCGGTAAGGACGCATGGCCAAAAGGCGTTGGCATTTCTGCATGGTGTGTCAGGGAGAGGAGGACACGGCTAGGGATGTATCAATGGGGCCTATTGTTAGACCTGGAGTCTTTTTGTGGGTTTTTTCTCGAGGCCATTAGGCGGGCTCGAGACATGTGCCGGATGGCAAATAAGGGTATAGCTGTATAAAAAATGCCGTAGCTGAGAAGAATGAAGACATCATACCAGCAAACCGATGCCTCTTAAGTTCTTGATAAGGTGTCACGAGAAGCCAGGAACACCCTCATTCAACAGCAGATTGCCCGGTTACCTAACGACGGTCGTACGTCGACCAGCTAGCGGATGGGTTTGCGGTGCAAGTCTCCGCCTGACTGCCATCTTTTCCGTGATAACTGATGTCCGCCCTGCCTGTGCTGGCTCTCTGGCTATGGGGACACAGCGTTGACCACCGCTGGCAGACGTACTTGCCTGTCCAGCGGGCGGGCGTGGGATGGCACCTTAGCCAGGGACTCTTGTGCTGAGTGGCAAGGACTGGTTGTTGAACTTACGCTCATGAAGAAAGAGATTATTCGGCAGAAGGGAAGCATGCATATAGAAATGACACAAACTTAATTATACTTTATTGTGATGCCCATAATGCCGTTTTATTGCCAACACTGGTACGTATAATTACACATTGCCACGTCGGCCAGTACCCCACGTTGGGGCTTCACCATGCTTTCAAAGAGCTACCAAGTAGGTAGGCTTCTTTGGACCTAAGCTTCTGCAACTCGAAAGGATTCCAACGTTTCTCGCGGGGTGGCGGCCCGCGTTGTCCATTATCACCAAATGACCTGGAAGTCTTACATAAGATAAGCACTTCTTGGCCCGAGGTTTTCCCTGGTTTTAAAAGAGAACCAACCAACGAACCCGCCTCATCCTTTGACCCACTCATTGCACTTAAAAGGGAGGGGGTGGACGATGACCACACATAGGTAAGGAAGGTGCCCTCCATCCTCAGCAAGCAACGACGCAACCACGTGAGTCCGCCCCCCCCCTCCCCCTCCGAAAATCACCCATGGCTCCTTCCTTTTTACTCACTAATACACGTAGATAAATAGACAACACAGTCACTTGGGTTTTTTTTTGGGCCCTCTTCAACCTTTCAACATTGCCAACTCTGACATCTCGGACACCTCGTTGAACAGACCTGCCGACCTACCGACCTACCTTAGTGATAGGTGCATCCATTTCGAACGGCCACAGGCAAACACGCAAGGCAGCCATGGCGTTCATCCGTCCCTTCAAGCCCGACGATGCAGAGGCCTGCAAATTCATCGTCAGTTCTTTCATTCTCTTCTCCACCCCATCTCCATGTTTTTATAACACCTATTTGCTAACCATGATCATGCGTCGTCGTAATTTAATTTAGTGCCGGGACACCCTGCCCCCCAGCCTGACTGGCTCCCCTGCCGCCGTCACCATGGCGCCCTACCTGTGGGCCCTGCAGTTCACTCACCTGTTCCCCGGGAACTGCTTCGTCCTGGACGACGGCACGGGCCGCACTGTCGGCTATGTCATTGGCGTGCCCGACGTGTTTGCCTTTCAAAAGGCATACCCTCGCTATGTCGCCGAGGTGCTGGGCAGTCGGCAGGGCCGCGCCGACGTGCCCAAGCCGCGCCAGCTCGACAAGCTCGAGCCGTGGTCGTTCTTTCGGTTTGATGGGGAGAGGGTCATCAACCCCGAGTGCCTCGCCCAGACGGCGTACAAGTTCGAGTGGCTGGTCCTCGACGGCGTGCAGGGCAAGGCCGAGCTGGTGCAAGAGTACCGGGCTGTGCTGCACATCAATCTGCTGGCCGAGTTTAGGGGCCAGGGCTGGGGCAAGAAGATGATTGGGAATTTTATCGAGAGTGTCAAGAAGGCCGTCGAGGAGGCCAAGGACGAGGAGGGCAAGCCTGCGTATGATTACGGCAAGGGCATCCAGATTGGTGTTGCTGGTGAGAATACCAAGGTCGTACCGTTCTATGAGAGGGTGGGGTTCAGGGTATACCCTGGTGGCGAGCGGGAGGGCAACGTCTGGATGGTCATGGACTTGTAACTCGTGAGAAAGGGAGGGCGGGAGGGCGGGTGGTGATAAACTGCTTCACATTGCTAATAAGGACATGAGAGTGGGAATCGGAACATTATAATATCCCGCGCACTTTGGTTCTCGACCTCGTGGTGTGCCTGTGGTGGCTGACATAATGCATTCTCCTTTAAAACCACATGCAGGCACTCTGCAGCATTCGTGATATGCTCTGCGGTTGCTGTCGATATAATTCTATATCCCCCATAAAATCGGGCACCTTGCAATTGTGGCCCAAGCATAATCAAAACGTCGCACTTCCCTAGGAAATCGTACGCAGTGGCTTAGAGTCTCTCGTTGAAATGGCTACTGGTATCACTGCCCAGTGCCCCCTGAGCCGGATGCCCACCGCAACCCTATCTTCCGCCGATGAAAACTTGCCCTGCTTGAGGAGGTTGTTATTGTTTCCAATTAGCGCCCAGGGGAAGGCCACCTGCAGTGGACGGACACTACCGCGAGAGGTCATGGTCCTTACTTACATAATTAACATCCCGTATAACGCTGATGACTTGTGTAGGGTGCTGGACGTACTGAGCTTGGTTCCAACTCGTAATTATTTAATTACAAGGAGTGGGCATCACCAAGGTCCATTCTACCCAAATGTGCTCGCTGCTTGTGCATCCCATGCAATTAGCAGGTCGAGCTTTAAATGGCGGATCGGAGCTTGAATATAGAATCCTCCTAGAAACAACCTCCCTCCCACCCTCTCCAGCTCCATTTATTGTGACAGAGGGCTCCTATTGTTTCTTCGAGCAAGCCACCACACCTCGATTCATGTATCTTCCGTCTCTTGACAACCCCATGGTTTCTCGCGCCATATGATTGGTATCCGGACGCTTCGGAGCACTCGCTCCCGATATCACTTGAAAGGGGGGAAGGAGATCGGCCAGAGAACTAATTAACCTCCCGAGGGAGAGCTACAAACTGGCAGAGTAATTGTGATTAGCGTACCTTCAAAGGACTTTGAAGGGGATGGTAGCCGTATTACATCTCAGGCTAGCTGTACGGGAGGCCAGCTGGCGTCCTTCAGCTACCGTGGCGGTTGCGCCAAGTACCTGGGTATTCAATAGTATCATTGCTAGTTCTAGAACCTCGAGCGGCAGATGTGGCGGCCGGGACCACAGGAGAGAGGGCATGAGCCTGGAAGTCAGGGGGCTAATTATTAGCTAAGGGGACTTCTCAGACGGTTCCTCCAGGTCCCGGCGTCTCAGGGTACAACGGACGAGGCAGAGGAAACGAAAAAGAACGATGTGGTCTTTGAGCTCTGTAGTGTCTGAAATGCAAGTGCATTGCGTGCGGGGGCTGTGCTCTCAGACCATTCCACCTCAGGATTGCTCCCACAGAGTGGAATGAATGAATACTGTGCGCGCGCATGTGGTCGCTGGAGGAGGAGGTTACTGCTTTGTCGAATCGCATTCCTCTCCCACCCAGATCTCTGTCTTCCATTCTTCTGACTCCCAAGATTTCCGCCGCTCCGCGGCGCTACCGAGATAGTTCAAAGGTGAGGATATTGGTCGGAAACCTACCCCGAAGGGAATGAAGCTGATCGAGGTGTTGTCGTTTTCGTGCGCGCCGTCAAGGGGCTTCGCAGACGGCGCTCTTGGTCTCCATTGTCTCGGAGAAAACAGCGAGTTCAACGTTGTGGGTGCGCCGGTGGCAGGAGAGATGTTGTCCATCTGTTTCCCGTCATAGTTAGAACAGGCGACTGACAGTGTTCGGCGTTCCGGTTGGGAAAGGCTCACTCTACTCACTCTACAGGAGACCATCTGGCGTAGGTAGATGCGTAAGCCGTTGCGCCGCAGGCAGTTAAATGCTCTCGGTCTTCCCAAGGTGTTCTCCGAACGGGAATACTGCGCGCGTGTCGTCGTCGATAGGGGGAAGAGGAAGAGAAGGAGTCGATGGCTTCGAGGAGGCCACTGTTTGTCGCATTTCTCTCCAAGAGAAGATGGTCGGACAGTCACGTGTTGGTACCTCTTACAGGGTAGGGCTAGGGGGGCCGTCTCTTTTAGGGGGCCTACCTAGGTGCACTGCTGTAAGTGGGTGGTCGCCTGCAGAACCGGTCCCCTCGGGCAGGAGGTAACGCGGAATGGGTAGGTAAGTACGTACCTACCATGCCCCCATGTTCTGGGTTCGGATGATTCACAGATACCTTGCCCACGTTATTACAATAAGACGGTAGGTAAATACAACAAGAATATGAAGCTCTGAAAGCTCGAACGGGGCTTCTGGAAAAACATGCCGAGTCGCTAAGAGGCCCAAGGCCAAATGGGACTGGCAAATCTAGATCAGAAGGAGACATATACGGATCTCCTAGTGACAGAGAACAGTGGATATACCTGCAAGACCCACGGCGCATGACCAATAGTTAGTACGTACGAGCTGTCTAGCAGATACGTATGTCTCGGCAATAGTAGTATAGTGATGTATGTACAATGCATCAC
Organism: Lasiosphaeriaceae sp. G1095; assembly: GCA_027569635.1. Lineage (NCBI taxonomy): Eukaryota > Fungi > Ascomycota > Sordariomycetes > Sordariales > Lasiosphaeriaceae > Lasiosphaeriaceae sp. G1095. The sequence continues at coordinate 189,433 of JAPDFK010000042.1, forward strand.
GTTCAAACTCCGGGGCCTCCTAAACTCAAGGCCTGTTGGTTGGTTGCTTGATTATTAGTAAAGTATTCGGTGAGCTGGAGCACGGTTGGAAGCAAAATCACAAATTAAGTGTCGTAATAAAATCTACATAAATTCTCGTCTGTTTAGAGATCAGGAGATAACTAACAGTAGTGTAGTACCCATAACATAGGTCCACAGCTCTCCCGCCCGCCATTCGTGGCGGTAGTCTTCAGGGGAGAATGGCAGTCGCTGCCTGTAATTACAAAGGAATGCCTGAGAAAAGTACAAAAAAGCGACCATGCTGTGTGAAAGATTGGCCGTACCACAGGATAAATCGATTGCTGCAGTTGATTTCAAAACCAGAGGTCCAGATCAAGGTTCAAAAACCAGTAGAGAGCAACAGAATGGGTTCGAAATCTTGGCAAGCCGCCGCGAAGGGAAAGGATATGAAAACCGAAATATTCTGCATAGTAGGGTTTCCCCTGGCTGCCTTTGCCAGTCGGTGATGGATAGTGTGCGGTGTATCAATGTCCAATGGAAGGAGCGCGTTCATTACGCGACAAGGTCATGGAGGGCTCCTTCCATCCAACCTGAGTTTGGCGACTTCAACAGCTAAACATCATTCAACTGGCCTGCAAGCTGCAAAAGCTCACCTAGCAGTATTTCGCTCTTCTCACACAAGTGTATCAGTCGGCCATCGACCGCTTGAACTTCTGTCTCCAGCCGCAGGAAAAGTTCCTGCGAGCAGGAGCCAGGTGTAGTTGATTCCAAGCCTGATTGCATGTTTTGCAGGCGCTCTTTGATTTTGTGCAATATCAGCAAAGAGGCTCCTGCTCTCGTCATAGTACAAGCTCACTTTGTCAGTGATGTCTTGGACTTCGGATCTCGTAGCAGCAGCCCGCTGCAGTTCCGCCTTTACCCTGTGCAACTCGGTCGTCGTCTCAAAATATCCTTTGAGAAGAGATTGATCCCAGCCGGTAACCGTGGCGAGTTTAGCCTTGAGACGTTCCACTTCGGCCCTGGCCTCGTCGAGTTCCGCTTTCATCTTTATGTTTTCGTTTCCAATCGTATTCACATCATGCTTGGCGCGTTGTAGGGTGTCGTTATGATACGTTATCGCCGACACCCACCGCTCCACAGTGACCAGAATTTGATTTTGGTGATTCATTTTACACAGGCAAAATGTGGCAAGACGTTGATCTTCCGTGGTAACCTCTGAGGGCGGCGGAGTCGCAGCTATTACAGCAAGCAGACTGTTGTCATTTTCTGCCGTGTAAAAGCCCCTGATGGTGCATTTGCACCTTTCAGACATCACTGTTCGCCCAACACATTGAACTTCGGTAGCGTTGCCACGGCCGCCCTCAATTTGCAACACCGCACCAGGGTTCCAGTAAATCGTCATGGTTGAAAATGCAGAGTGTGTTCTTGGTAGAGAGTTGTGGGTTTTGGGTGTATTTTCAAGTTGAGGGCAATGAGGCCAGTCTTTATAGACATTTGTTAATAATTGCTTTCACTCGGCTTCTTGCATATTCTGATCTTCACTTTCTTTCATTGTAATTATCGAACAGTTTAAAATTGGCGTGGATGCCTGGGTAGGCGAGATACCTTAAGCTGGAGCCTGGAAGTCAAAGACAGGTCCCAGGTACTCTTTCCAACCTAACCATTACATGACTGTCTACAGATTACAGAATTGTATTTGAAATTATGCCTCGGTGAACCGTGAACCGAGAGGAAGGAGCCGCCAAGACCAGTCACTGCCTGGCCAGGATTGGTCAATTGAAATGCAGGCCTGACGCCACTTGTGGGGCGCCTCTGTAGTTAAGCGCGGTAATAAGGCGAAGATTTCTCTCTCTTGATGACTGGCCCCACCAACAATTCAAACAACGCCCCTCCTCCATCTGCCTTTCAGCCCATTCGGTGATTTGATAGCGGCACAGCCAGCCAGGGTTCGCTGCCACCCGACGTACATACGCCCTATACATGTTTCACGCCTCTAGCTGGCGGCCTGCCCAAGAAACATGGCTGAGGAGGTTGGTGTTGCTCTCCCCTCCCTGTACCCGGCCCGGCAGCAGACTCGGAATAATTGTGGCGAGAAGAAGCTAACCCAAGGTTGAATCTTCAGAAGCGGCACGAGCCTGTCTCGTCTGCCGCCGCCCGCGTCCGTGAAAACCAGCGACGCTCTCGTGCCCGCCATCGAGAGTTTGTCGAGGGCCTTCAGACGAGGCTCAAAGAGTATGAGCGTCGTGGCGTCGAAGCCACCCTGGAGATGCAGCGGACCGCCCGCGCCGTCGCCCTCGAGAACTCACGCCTGAGGTCCATGCTCCTCTCACGTGGCGTTCTCCCCCACGAGATCGAGAGGTTCCTGGCATCATTCGATAACCAGCTTACCCATAATATGAGCGAAGGCCCAAACGACATGGCCATGGCCTTGCCAGCAGACACCAGCTACGCCACGAAGCCCCCACGCCACTCCCAATATGAGAACGGGTCCGTCGACATTCAGGCAACTAGATCGAGACGGTCTATCGATGCAGCAGCCACCATGTGCCAGGGCATGAACGATGCTGACCACACAGAGGATGATCGTTTCCGGTCTGATGATACCGTCTTGATGTCTGACGAGCCCGCCCTGTTCTCCGACAGAAACACGGAGCATACATCCAGCGCACCATTCACGCCGTATTCATCCAGTGAGGCGAAAGGCAGTCACGGACACTATACACCACAGAACGACTCGCATTGGCAAGTCGATGGGTCGGCATCCCCGTCGCTTAGTCCAACCGATGCCACAGACTCGCACATGGAGATGTCTTGCACTATTGCTGCCAGCATCATCGTCAGCATGCAGCGCGGCCAGACCGAAGGAAAAGCCAAAGAAGCTCTGGGCTGCAAAGGAACCGAAGATTGCCTTGTCAAGAACACCACCGTGTTCCAGTTTTTGGACGGTTGAGAGCTGCGCAGCCCCCAGACAGAGAAAATCTGGCCAATTCCTCTCCTTGAGACAACTTGGAAGCTATCTCCGCTCCACGCCCTAACAACCGTAAGAGTCGCCAGCAGAGCGACCGACCTGGAATATCACTACCCGGAAGAGTGGCACCGGCAACATGGCAGCTCGTGCCGCCGCTCGCTCAAACCACCATATCACTAGACGCAAAGGCGAGTCTGCTCGCAAACTTGGTTTTGGCACCACACCCCAGAGTCCGTTTTGAAATCATTTCCAAGCAGGACATGAACAATTACAACACGGATACTCGGCACCCAGCCACGTCCATGGCTTCTGCATGACGAACATGGAGCCTTGGGTGATGTTGTGCTGTATTTGGAGTGAATGGATTTAACAGCATGCTGTTTATACCAGTTAATCTTACTTGGAAGCCAAGCATGACGAGTTCATGAAATCTTCAATGTTGCCAAACGCAAGAGAACTTGACTGAAGGAGCCTTAATGTGTCTTTATGGAGGCTTTAATCGACGGGGCATGGGGACGGAAACGGAAAGCACGTTGATTTTGTAATCTTTTTTGAAGGCATGCAGTTCACCACCTTTCTTCCTTGTGAAGAATATCCGTAGACATAACACAACACTGTATTTTAGATTTGGGACATCAAAAAGGGGCCACACAGAATTCGGGTTGAAAGGTGATAAAAAGGACCTGCTCAACCAAAACACTCTGGTGGGCTCAAGAGCTCACGGCACAATCCAGTCGTTTACACAACATCCTTCGTTGGTCGCCTGTCCTGACCTTCAGCTTCCCTTACCTTGCAAGTTTGTGTTTGCTGAGTTTTAAAGAATGGAGCTTCCGTCTGTTTAACAAATAAACTTGTTTTGTCTACCTAAAGGAGTGTGCTTATTGCCTATATACGATGCTGGAACAACTGGACTTGCGAGGCTGAACAAAGCACCTACGAGCGTTGCTCTATTGCCCAGAATTCCAAAATTCCAGAATTTCCAGTCCCTTATCAGCCATGATTACTCCCTGTCGCTATACCTACTGTATCCTATTGGAAAAACAGTATGATGCCTACAGCCTCTGGAGGTTGCTAGCGATAAGATATCGCCGAACAGTTTTCGACAAAAAAAATGAAACCAGCATGTTTGGCAATTGATTTTCAGATCCCAGTTGACATAATTATTAACCCCCATAACACAGTCATGAGTCCTGTGTAGCAGAGCTCTGCTCATTTTTCTGAACCGCTCTTTTTGAGGGGTGTTCTCTGCAAGGCGATGACGCGCGTCTGGGGAGTGGAGGGGAGGGGAGATTGAAGTATTGTCGAAACTCAAACAAGGACGATATCGATGCGAGGTTCAGGCGTTGTCGAAACTCAAAAAGAACGATATCAAAGTGCGAGACGTGTCTGGGTGGGCATAGAGTCGACGTTGAGTTGAGGTGTTGTGTTGTGTTGTGTTGTCAAAACTCAAACAATGGCAACTGTTGATATTATACGACTCAAGCGTTGTTTTGAAACTCAAAAAGGAACGATATTACCAATAGAGATGGGTATGTTTGAGGATAGAGTGTTGAGTTGTCAACATCAATCGACTGTATCAACCCTGCCGGCTCACCCCAGTGGTTGCGTGGCAACGCGCCTGGAGGGCAGTGGGGAGGCTAAAAGGTCGTCAAATAACACGAAAGGCAGGGGGAACCTGTTGCTGATCTTTATGATCAATGTCGAGTCACTTTTCATCTTTTTAGCATTTCGTTTATAGGCTTATGAGGTTTACAAAATGGTTGGGCTTTAAAGGAGTCTAAGGAAATAAGGCTAACGTACCTCTTCATATATGCGCTGGTATTGTCCGCCGGCAGTCCATTGGCTACGGCTGTAGCTGAGACCTCTTCAGCAGAACCCGCATAATCCCCTTTGATGGCTTTTGAGTTCGTTAATCGTTAGTAAACATAGGTTGGTCGTCGTAGTAGTTGAGACCAGTAATGAAGCCCTCACCTCTGTTCTGCGCCGCCACGAGGTTCCGATGATGCCTGTCATAGTCACTTCTGAAGCGCTCCGCGTCAACTTGCAGGTAGAGAAGCTCGCGCTGTAGGCCCACTATCTCGAAATGCTCGCCATCCGAGACATAGTGGCTTCCCAGACCTTGGAGGTGATTTTCGACAGCCTTGATCTCCTGGAGGACGTTGTAAACCTCTGCGGCCTTGTTGAAAAGCCTGGTGCGCTGCTTGACAAACTCCTTGGTCACAGGCGCCGTAATCCGGTGGTAGCTGATGTACTCATCGATCATGGGCAGCATTTTCCACTTGTGGATGTTCGGGAAGAACGTGCCGGCGCCGACGGCGAACTCAGCGTACAACGGCCGCTGGACGTACGTGTGGTAGACCTGCTTCACCTCACACGACGAGTGAAAGTTGGTGCAGTAGTCGTACGTGGAGGACATGTAACAGAATCGGTGTCCATACTCGCACTTGGTTGGTCCCCTGTCGACCCGATCTATACCGCCTGCGAAATTGTCAGCATGAGCAAGCTCGGCGTCAGTGCCACCAGAGACAACGTTGCTCTCACAGTCTTCATTGCAAGGCTTGGGCGCTCCATATCCGTTTATGATTGCCTCGTCTGGATTGTAACCTCTGGCGATGAGAGGCCGGGCGTCGCACACCATGGTATGGGTGACGATTCGAAGGCACATGATGCCGGATTTCAATGGTCGCCAAAGTCGCCGTTCGTTTGGGATGGGAAACTAACTAAGGAGCTCGAAGGTTCGGGGGAACCTTTTTCGAGAAGGCTCAAGTTGGCCAAGGAGCTCGAATCTTTCGTCAGTGGGAAAAACTTCGTGGGAGCTACTCGAGAACAGTTAGTTGTCTCTCCCAGCCGGCTAGCAGCTATCTGGAAAAGTTCGGATGAAAAGATAGCCAGCAGCAAACTGAGTGAAGTCGACAGCGTCTCTAGGCCGTATTTGTTTCGAATCGTTGGCATTTTACAAGGGCCAACTCCCCTTTGTTGGTCTTGCTTTGCTTTGTTAGCGTTGTCTTTGTTTAAAACAATGCGTTTGTCGTAGGCAAGGGGCGCACGGGGGAGGGTTTTAGAGGGCCACGAAACCGCTCGATTGCTTCAAAGAAAGTGTGTTCGCTGCAAGAAAAAATTAGCATTTCTTCACAATTTTTCTCGGTCTGTCTCGGCTTGTGTCAAAAAATGAAAGGAAAGAACGAACATATGCAAGTTTTACCAATGGAAGTTGAGTTCCACGTTGGCCAACAGCCCCCCTGGCCACTTGATGCCTGGGGTTGTTGACGTGTCGGGAGAGGAAGGAAAGCCCGATCAGAAACAAGAAGGGGGTTTGGTTCCTATTTATCTATATTTTTCTTTTTCTTTTTGGTGGGACATTAAACTTTCGTGATGCTTCAAAGCCGCGGCGGAATAACCCCTATGTTTACAGAACCTTGACTCAGAGGTGTGTGCATGTTTGGGCATCAGGTAATTAACCCAAAACTGAAGTTTCTTAGACTGCATATGCACAGTCCTTGACCGAAAAACTTGGAAACGAAATTTGACAACCTTAAACGAAGATTCTGACGGGCGCTCGGAGTTCGTCGAACTGTTGAGTCCCCCCCACCCCACCCCATAACACAACCAAACTCACAGACATACTGTCGGTCGAGTCCCAGGAACCAAGTCGACTCCAAAACGATCCTAACATAACCAATAAGAACGCCAGAAAAGAAAGGTAATCAGCTCTCCTTTATCCCAAAGTGCCTGATGTCAAGAGCCACATAGCATTCTAACCTCTGGACTCATAGAGTAGCATGCATGAAAGCCACATAATTTTCTTAGATATTTAGACCCCAGTGAAGAGAAGGCACAGAAAGAGAACCTTTTGACTGATGGAGGGAAATTGAGAGACCTTTTATCCCCCAAAAATAAAGCCAAATTAGAGAAAATAAAATGTGGAGGATGCTCATCCTCTCAACAAAAGTAAATATGCCCTCATCTGACAGTGGACGTTACGGAGGGTCTCCCTAAAGTCAATGTTACCGCTCTGTCCTGAAAACATCTTGAGATAAGCCAAGCTCAGCTCGGAGAGGTGAATAGAGGCAGTCAACAGGTGGAACTTTTGGATTCCCCACACGTTAACGGAGTAACATACAGACAGAGGGTACGTCTGTTAGCTGGTACCGAGCCGCAGATGAGCTGCATAAATCTCACCTCCTGATCATAACTAAGGTAAAACGATTGAGTCCTCTACCGGCTTCATAAGCCACATAAGTTTACGTACTCCCCGAGCCAACTTCGAAGGAAAAGGGCAAGAAACGCAAATTTGCTACCCTTCAGGGGTAACCTAAACCAAATACCGAGGCCACAGTAAGGTGAATAAGAAATGGGGGCCGTACCCATGAATCCCGAAAGCCAATAAAGTGGGTCCTTTTTTGGCCGAGAAGTCGTTTTTAACGTTTTGCTGCAAGATACCAGAACAATTTGACAACCATTGAAAAGCAAGAGCCAATCCTTATCAAAGTGCTGGGCTATGGTCGTCCATTGTCGACGTCAATATGATCTCAACCCAAAGACTTGGCAACCGCGTCCTTGAATATGTTTCCTGTTCGGCTCGACTTCAGCTACACAACCAGCCCATCATTCATTGGCGACAACAACTGCCGTGGAATTGTCAAGTCTATGGCGAGACCTTTCTGCTCGATTTCATGCAGAAATTCTAGGCCATAAACCGGTCGACATAGAGTTTCTTGGCTCATAGAGAAGCTAGTTCTGCAGTATATCGTCATGAGAAATCTTGTCCACATCGTATCCACTGATTTCTGCGACTTTCTGGGCATATCAGCACACGTAAATGGTAATCATGCCCCGCAAGACGAGGTCCTGGTAGCTGAGAGCCTAAAAGTTGACCCGATATCTTGCTTAAGGCAGTGACAGGTGATATTACATCGTCGCACTTCATCAGCAGCCTTCCCTTCGAGTCCAACGCCGTCTCCTACCTATTTGACGAGTTCTTCGACGACGGCGATGGCGGCGATCTCTACCACAAAGTCGATGACGACTCCAACCACTACACTACCGGGCGCATCGGCAAGCACAACGTAGTCCTCGTCCTGCTCCCGGGCATGGGCAAGGCCGCCGCTGCCAGTGCCGCTGCCTCTCTGCATGTGAGCTACTGCAATGTTCGCGTTACCCTGCTTGTCGGTATATGTGGAGGCGTCCCTGAGCCGCACCAGAACGGTGACGAGCTGTTCCTTGGGGATGTGGTCATATCCGACTCCCTTGTTCAATACGACTTTGGGAAGCAGTACCCTGGCGGCGTTTTTCTGCGCAAGAACACAGTTCAAGACAACCTGGGGAGGCCGAGCAAGGAAATACGTGCCTTGTTGAAAAGCTTCGAGACAGACAGGAGCCGGGACAAACTCGAACGTCGTACAGCACACCATCTCAGAGCCCTCCAAGCCACCTATGCAAACCGCGCCAAGAGAAAGCCCGACAAGTACAAGTATCCAGGCCCTGACGAAGACGAGCTTTTCTGAGCCGACTACCGTCACAGACACCGCTTCTCGACATGCTGCAACCAAGAGACTACCTGCCACAAGGCCCTGGAATCGTCCTGCGACGAGGTCAGCTGCGGAGATGACGCGGTGACGCCAGATCGGACTGCTCTGAGTGTTTGTCGGCAAGGAATGACTCCCTATCAACTCCAGTTCGTGCAATTCGCATTCCAGAACCGCCTCGTTCCCGAGATTCAGTTTCAGTGTTGGTCATTGATGCCCGCAGTCGATATTTACCGTTCCATCTCGAAACAGTCAACTCGAAAGCAGTCTTCGTCGAGATTCTGCGGTCCAGGTTTCAAGATCTTGGATGCACCAAGATAGACCGAGGCGAGTGGTCTCTCGAGGATACAAGTACCGGACAGGCTCTTGACCTTTCTAGACCATGGCAAGCTGTTGTGAAACACAATCAAGTACTCAAGACGAGCATGGATTTTCGCCATCGCAACGTGCCAACGACCGAGTCCCCATCGTGCGGTTTTATGAACGAAGGTCGACCGACCGACCAAGTTGGATGTTACGTCCCGGGGGGGGGGGGGGGGGGGGGGGGGGGGGGGGGGGGGGGGGGGGGGGGGGGGGGGGGGGGGGGGGGGGGGGGGGGGGGGGGGGGGGGGGGGGGGGGGGGGGGGGGGGGGGGGGGGGGGGGGG